>CM060613.1:5000-27500 GCA_030578255.1 Tiaroga cobitis
CTGGTGGCGCTAGAGGTCCCAAACCAGGTGCAATCGACGCCCCGCCCCCCAATTAGTATATGGGCGGAGTTTCAGCTCTCTAGGACCTATAGAACTCGAGATATAGGGAAATCAAATTCAGGGGGTGCACTTCAGGGGGGTGCACTTTTCGTTTTTATCCCTATAACCTAACCCTAACCCTAACCCTAACTCTAACCCTAACCCTAACCCTAACCCTAACCTAACCCTAACCCTAACCCTAACCCTAACCCTAACCCTAACCCTAACCCTCACCCTAACCCTAACCCTAACCCTAACCCTAACCCTAACCTAACCCTAACCCTAACCCTAACCCTAACCCTAACCCTAACCCTAACCCTAACCTAACCCTAACCCTAACCCTAACCCTAACCCTAACCCTATGACTCATACATCACAGAGACATCAGAGTAGTCTCGTTGGAAAGGTCTCAGAAAAACCCTTTCGAATGATACCTAGTTCATGTCGCTGACTGCTTCCTGGGCGGAGCTATGGGACAAAATATATTCATGTATCCAAAAATTATCTCAGCCTAGGAAGGTCGCAGAGACACAAACGAGGTGTCGTTGGAAAGGACTCGTCGAGACCTTTCCAATGATACCAATCACGAGTCGATTCGACTTTCCTAGACCGAGATAATTTTTGGACACATGATTACATTTGGTCCCATAGCTCCGCCCCCAAAGGTCTGAACGATACAAGTGTGGTGTCATTTTAAAGGCCTCGCCAAGACCTTTCGAATGATACCTAGCTTTTGTCGCTGACTGCTTCCTGGGCGGAGCTATAGGTTCACAAATAAAACACAATTCCCACCAAAAAAACACAAGTCCCACCTCCAAAAAACACAAGTCCCACCCCCAAAAAAACACAAGTCACACCCCCAAAAAACACAAGTCCCACCCCCAAAAAAACACAAGTCACACCCACAAAAAAAAACAAGTCCCACCTCCTAAAAACACAAGTCCAACCTCCTAAAAACACAAGTCCCACCTCCAAAAACAACAAGTCCCACCTCCTAAAAACACAAGTCCCACCTCCTAAAAACACAAGTCCCACCTCCTAAAAACACAAGTCCCACCTCCTAAAAACACAAGTCCCACCTCCTAAAAACACAAGTCCAACCTCCTAAAAACACAAGTCCCACCTCCTAAAAACACAAGTCCCACCTAAAAAAAACACAAGTCCCACCTCCAAAAACAACAAGTCCCACCTCCTAAAAACACAAGTCCCACCTCCTAAAAACACAAGTCCCACCTCCTAAAAACACAAGTCAACCCTAGGTGCAGTACCATATCTCAGCGCCCGGTGGCGCTAGAGCTCCCAAAACAAGTGCATTCGACTCCCCGCCCTCTAATTAGTATATGGGCGGAGTTTCAGCTCTCTAGGTGCAAAAATAAGGGGGGGTGCACTTCCATATCTCGGCGCCTGGTGGCGCTAGAGCTCCCAAAACAAGTGCATTCGACTCCCCGCCCTCTAATTAGTATATGGGCGGAGTTTCAGCTCTCTAGGTGCAAAAATAAGGGGGGGTGCACTTCCATATCTCGGCGCCTGGTGGCGCTAGAGCTCCCAAAACAAGTGCATTCGACTCCCCGCCCTCTAATTAGTATATGGGCGGAGTTTCAGCTCTCTAGGTGCAAAAATAAGGGGGGTGCACTTCCATATCTCGGCGCCTGGTGGCGCTAGAGGTCCCAAACCAGGTGCAATCGACGCCCCGCCCCCCCAATTAGTATATGGGCGGAGTTTCAGCTCTCTAGGACCTATAGAACTCGAGATATAGGGAAATCAAATTCAGGGGGTGCACTTCAGGGGGGTGCACTTTTCGTTTTTATCCCTATAACCTAACCCTAACCCTAACCCTAACCCTAACCCTAACCTAACCCTAACCCTAACCCTAACCCTAACCCTAACCCTAACCCTAACCCTAACCCTAACTCTAACCCTAACCCTAACCCTAACCCTAACCCTAACCCTAACCCTAACCCTAACCCTAACCCTAACCCTAACCCTAACCCTAACCTAACCCTAACCCTAACCCTAACCCTAACCCTAACCTAACCCTAACCCTAACCTAACCCTAACCCTAACCCTAACCCTAACCCTAACCCTAACTCTAACCCTAACTCTAACCCTAACCCTAACCCTAACCCTAACCCTAACCCTAACCCTAACCCTAACCTAACCCTAACCCTAACCCTAACCCTAACCCTAACCCTAACCCTAACCCTAACCCTAACCTAACCCTAACCCTAACCCTAACCCTAACCCTAACCCTAACCCTAACCCTAACCTAACCCTAACCCTAACCCTAACCCTAACCCTAACCCTATGACTCATACATCACAGAGACATCAGAGTAGTCTCGTTGGAAAGGTCTCAGAAAACCCTTTCGAATGATACCTAGTTCATGTCGCTGACTGCTTCCTGGGCGGAGCTATGGGACAAAATATATTCATGTATCCAAAAATTATCTCAGCCTAGGAAGGTCGCAGAGACACAAACGAGGTGTCGTTGGAAAGGACTCGTCGAGACCTTTCCAATGATACCAATCACGAGTCGATTCGACTTTCCTAGACCGAGATAATTTTTGGACACATGATTACATTTGGTCCCATAGCTCCGCCCCCAAAGGTCTGAACGATACAAGTGTGGTGTCATTTTAAAGGCCTCGCCAAGACCTTTCGAATGATACCTAGCTTTTGTCGCTGACTGCTTCCTGGGCGGAGCTATAGGTTCACAAATAAAACACAATTCCCACCAAAAAAACACAAGTCCCACCTCCAAAAAACACAAGTCCCACCCCCAAAAAAACACAAGTCACACCCCCAAAAAACACAAGTCCCACCCCCAAAAAAACACAAGTCACACCCACAAAAAAAACAAGTCCCACCTCCTAAAAACACAAGTCCAACCTCCTAAAAACACAAGTCCCACCTCCAAAAACAACAAGTCCCACCTCCTAAAAACACAAGTCCCACCTCCTAAAAACACAAGTCCCACCTCCTAAAAACACAAGTCCCACCTCCTAAAAACACAAGTCCCACCTCCTAAAAACACAAGTCCAACCTCCTAAAAACACAAGTCCCACCTCCTAAAAACACAAGTCCCACCTAAAAAAAACACAAGTCCCACCTCCAAAAACAACAAGTCCCACCTCCTAAAAACACAAGTCCCACCTCCTAAAAACACAAGTCCCACCTCCTAAAAACACAAGTCAACCCTAGGTGCAGTACCATATCTCAGCGCCCGGTGGCGCTAGAGCTCCCAAAACAAGTGCATTCGACTCCCCGCCCTCTAATTAGTATATGGGCGGAGTTTCAGCTCTCTAGGTGCAAAAATAAGGGGGGGTGCACTTCCATATCTCGGCGCCTGGTGGCGCTAGAGCTCCCAAAACAAGTGCATTCGACTCCCCGCCCTCTAATTAGTATATGGGCGGAGTTTCAGCTCTCTAGGTGCAAAAATAAGGGGGGGTGCACTTCCATATCTCGGCGCCTGGTGGCGCTAGAGCTCCCAAAACAAGTGCATTCGACTCCCCGCCCTCTAATTAGTATATGGGCGGAGTTTCAGCTCTCTAGGTGCAAAAATAAGGGGGGTGCACTTCCATATCTCGGCGCCTGGTGGCGCTAGAGGTCCCAAACCAGGTGCAATCGACGCCCCGCCCCCCAATTAGTATATGGGCGGAGTTTCAGCTCTCTAGGACCTATAGAACTCGAGATATAGGGAAATCAAATTCAGGGGGTGCACTTCAGGGGGGTGCACTTTTCGTTTTTATCCCTATAACCTAACCCTAACCCTAACCCTAACTCTAACCCTAACCCTAACCCTAACCCTAACCTAACCCTAACCCTAACCCTAACCCTAACCCTAACCCTAACCCTAACCCTCACCCTAACCCTAACCCTAACCCTAACCCTAACCCTAACCTAACCCTAACCCTAACCCTAACCCTAACCCTAACCCTAACCCTAACCCTAACCTAACCCTAACCCTAACCCTAACCCTAACCCTAACCCTATGACTCATACATCACAGAGACATCAGAGTAGTCTCGTTGGAAAGGTCTCAGAAAACCCTTTCGAATGATACCTAGTTCATGTCGCTGACTGCTTCCTGGGCGGAGCTATGGGACAAAATATATTCATGTATCCAAAAATTATCTCAGCCTAGGAAGGTCGCAGAGACACAAACGAGGTGTCGTTGGAAAGGACTCGTCGAGACCTTTCCAATGATACCAATCACGAGTCGATTCGACTTTCCTAGACCGAGATAATTTTTGGACACATGATTACATTTGGTCCCATAGCTCCGCCCCCAAAGGTCTGAACGATACAAGTGTGGTGTCATTTTAAAGGCCTCGCCAAGACCTTTCGAATGATACCTAGCTTTTGTCGCTGACTGCTTCCTGGGCGGAGCTATAGGTTCACAAATAAAACACAATTCCCACCAAAAAAACACAAGTCCCACCTCCAAAAAACACAAGTCCCACCCCCAAAAAAACACAAGTCACACCCCCAAAAAACACAAGTCCCACCCCCAAAAAAACACAAGTCACACCCACAAAAAAAACAAGTCCCACCTCCTAAAAACACAAGTCCAACCTCCTAAAAACACAAGTCCCACCTCCAAAAACAACAAGTCCCACCTCCTAAAAACACAAGTCCCACCTCCTAAAAACACAAGTCCCACCTCCTAAAAACACAAGTCCCACCTCCTAAAAACACAAGTCCCACCTCCTAAAAACACAAGTCCAACCTCCTAAAAACACAAGTCCCACCTCCTAAAAACACAAGTCCCACCTAAAAAAAACACAAGTCCCACCTCCAAAAACAACAAGTCCCACCTCCTAAAAACACAAGTCCCACCTCCTAAAAACACAAGTCCCACCTCCTAAAAACACAAGTCAACCCTAGGTGCAGTACCATATCTCAGCGCCCGGTGGCGCTAGAGCTCCCAAAACAAGTGCATTCGACTCCCCGCCCTCTAATTAGTATATGGGCGGAGTTTCAGCTCTCTAGGTGCAAAAATAAGGGGGGGTGCACTTCCATATCTCGGCGCCTGGTGGCGCTAGAGCTCCCAAAACAAGTGCATTCGACTCCCCGCCCTCTAATTAGTATATGGGCGGAGTTTCAGCTCTCTAGGTGCAAAAATAAGGGGGGGTGCACTTCCATATCTCGGCGCCTGGTGGCGCTAGAGCTCCCAAAACAAGTGCATTCGACTCCCCGCCCTCTAATTAGTATATGGGCGGAGTTTCAGCTCTCTAGGTGCAAAAATAAGGGGGGTGCACTTCCATATCTCGGCGCCTGGTGGCGCTAGAGGTCCCAAACCAGGTGCAATCGACGCCCCGCCCCCCAATTAGTATATGGGCGGAGTTTCAGCTCTCTAGGACCTATAGAACTCGAGATATAGGGAAATCAAATTCAGGGGGTGCACTTCAGGGGGGTGCACTTTTCGTTTTTATCCCTATAACCTAACCCTAACCCTAACCCTAACTCTAACCCTAACCCTAACCCTAACCCTAACCTAACCCTAACCCTAACCCTAACCCTAACCCTAACCCTAACCCTAACCCTCACCCTAACCCTAACCCTAACCCTAACCCTAACCCTAACCTAACCCTAACCCTAACCCTAACCCTAACCCTAACCCTAACCCTAACCCTAACCTAACCCTAACCCTAACCCTAACCCTAACCCTAACCCTATGACTCATACATCACAGAGACATCAGAGTAGTCTCGTTGGAAAGGTCTCAGAAAACCCTTTCGAATGATACCTAGTTCATGTCGCTGACTGCTTCCTGGGCGGAGCTATGGGACAAAATATATTCATGTATCCAAAAATTATCTCAGCCTAGGAAGGTCGCAGAGACACAAACGAGGTGTCGTTGGAAAGGACTCGTCGAGACCTTTCCAATGATACCAATCACGAGTCGATTCGACTTTCCTAGACCGAGATAATTTTTGGACACATGATTACATTTGGTCCCATAGCTCCGCCCCCAAAGGTCTGAACGATACAAGTGTGGTGTCATTTTAAAGGCCTCGCCAAGACCTTTCGAATGATACCTAGCTTTTGTCGCTGACTGCTTCCTGGGCGGAGCTATAGGTTCACAAATAAAACACAATTCCCACCAAAAAAACACAAGTCCCACCTCCAAAAAACACAAGTCCCACCCCCAAAAAAACACAAGTCACACCCCCAAAAAACACAAGTCCCACCCCCAAAAAAACACAAGTCACACCCACAAAAAAAACAAGTCCCACCTCCTAAAAACACAAGTCCAACCTCCTAAAAACACAAGTCCCACCTCCAAAAACAACAAGTCCCACCTCCTAAAAACACAAGTCCCACCTCCTAAAAACACAAGTCCCACCTCCTAAAAACACAAGTCCCACCTCCTAAAAACACAAGTCCCACCTCCTAAAAACACAAGTCCAACCTCCTAAAAACACAAGTCCCACCTCCTAAAAACACAAGTCCCACCTAAAAAAAACACAAGTCCCACCTCCAAAAACAACAAGTCCCACCTCCTAAAAACACAAGTCCCACCTCCTAAAAACACAAGTCCCACCTCCTAAAAACACAAGTCAACCCTAGGTGCAGTACCATATCTCAGCGCCCGGTGGCGCTAGAGCTCCCAAAACAAGTGCATTCGACTCCCCGCCCTCTAATTAGTATATGGGCGGAGTTTCAGCTCTCTAGGTGCAAAAATAAGGGGGGGTGCACTTCCATATCTCGGCGCCTGGTGGCGCTAGAGCTCCCAAAACAAGTGCATTCGACTCCCCGCCCTCTAATTAGTATATGGGCGGAGTTTCAGCTCTCTAGGTGCAAAAATAAGGGGGGGTGCACTTCCATATCTCGGCGCCTGGTGGCGCTAGAGCTCCCAAAACAAGTGCATTCGACTCCCCGCCCTCTAATTAGTATATGGGCGGAGTTTCAGCTCTCTAGGTGCAAAAATAAGGGGGGTGCACTTCCATATCTCGGCGCCTGGTGGCGCTAGAGGTCCCAAACCAGGTGCAATCGACGCCCCGCCCCCCAATTAGTATATGGGCGGAGTTTCAGCTCTCTAGGACCTATAGAACTCGAGATATAGGGAAATCAAATTCAGGGGGTGCACTTCAGGGGGGTGCACTTTTCGTTTTTATCCCTATAACCTAACCCTAACCCTAACCCTAACTCTAACCCTAACCCTAACCCTAACCCTAACCTAACCCTAACCCTAACCCTAACCCTAACCCTAACCCTAACCCTAACCCTCACCCTAACCCTAACCCTAACCCTAACCCTAACCCTAACCTAACCCTAACCCTAACCCTAACCCTAACCCTAACCCTAACCCTAACCCTAACCTAACCCTAACCCTAACCCTAACCCTAACCCTAACCCTATGACTCATACATCACAGAGACATCAGAGTAGTCTCGTTGGAAAGGTCTCAGAAAACCCTTTCGAATGATACCTAGTTCATGTCGCTGACTGCTTCCTGGGCGGAGCTATGGGACAAAATATATTCATGTATCCAAAAATTATCTCAGCCTAGGAAGGTCGCAGAGACACAAACGAGGTGTCGTTGGAAAGGACTCGTCGAGACCTTTCCAATGATACCAATCACGAGTCGATTCGACTTTCCTAGACCGAGATAATTTTTGGACACATGATTACATTTGGTCCCATAGCTCCGCCCCCAAAGGTCTGAACGATACAAGTGTGGTGTCATTTTAAAGGCCTCGCCAAGACCTTTCGAATGATACCTAGCTTTTGTCGCTGACTGCTTCCTGGGCGGAGCTATAGGTTCACAAATAAAACACAATTCCCACCAAAAAAACACAAGTCCCACCTCCAAAAAACACAAGTCCCACCCCCAAAAAAACACAAGTCACACCCCCAAAAAACACAAGTCCCACCCCCAAAAAAACACAAGTCACACCCACAAAAAAAACAAGTCCCACCTCCTAAAAACACAAGTCCAACCTCCTAAAAACACAAGTCCCACCTCCAAAAACAACAAGTCCCACCTCCTAAAAACACAAGTCCCACCTCCTAAAAACACAAGTCCCACCTCCTAAAAACACAAGTCCCACCTCCTAAAAACACAAGTCCCACCTCCTAAAAACACAAGTCCAACCTCCTAAAAACACAAGTCCCACCTCCTAAAAACACAAGTCCCACCTAAAAAAAACACAAGTCCCACCTCCAAAAACAACAAGTCCCACCTCCTAAAAACACAAGTCCCACCTCCTAAAAACACAAGTCCCACCTCCTAAAAACACAAGTCAACCCTAGGTGCAGTACCATATCTCAGCGCCCGGTGGCGCTAGAGCTCCCAAAACAAGTGCATTCGACTCCCCGCCCTCTAATTAGTATATGGGCGGAGTTTCAGCTCTCTAGGTGCAAAAATAAGGGGGGGTGCACTTCCATATCTCGGCGCCTGGTGGCGCTAGAGCTCCCAAAACAAGTGCATTCGACTCCCCGCCCTCTAATTAGTATATGGGCGGAGTTTCAGCTCTCTAGGTGCAAAAATAAGGGGGGGTGCACTTCCATATCTCGGCGCCTGGTGGCGCTAGAGCTCCCAAAACAAGTGCATTCGACTCCCCGCCCTCTAATTAGTATATGGGCGGAGTTTCAGCTCTCTAGGTGCAAAAATAAGGGGGGTGCACTTCCATATCTCGGCGCCTGGTGGCGCTAGAGGTCCCAAACCAGGTGCAATCGACGCCCCGCCCCCCAATTAGTATATGGGCGGAGTTTCAGCTCTCTAGGACCTATAGAACTCGAGATATAGGGAAATCAAATTCAGGGGGTGCACTTCAGGGGGGTGCACTTTTCGTTTTTATCCCTATAACCTAACCCTAACCCTAACCCTAACTCTAACCCTAACCCTAACCCTAACCCTAACCTAACCCTAACCCTAACCCTAACCCTAACCCTAACCCTAACCCTAACCCTCACCCTAACCCTAACCCTAACCCTAACCCTAACCCTAACCTAACCCTAACCCTAACCCTAACCCTAACCCTAACCCTAACCCTAACCCTAACCTAACCCTAACCCTAACCCTAACCCTAACCCTAACCCTATGACTCATACATCACAGAGACATCAGAGTAGTCTCGTTGGAAAGGTCTCAGAAAACCCTTTCGAATGATACCTAGTTCATGTCGCTGACTGCTTCCTGGGCGGAGCTATGGGACAAAATATATTCATGTATCCAAAAATTATCTCAGCCTAGGAAGGTCGCAGAGACACAAACGAGGTGTCGTTGGAAAGGACTCGTCGAGACCTTTCCAATGATACCAATCACGAGTCGATTCGACTTTCCTAGACCGAGATAATTTTTGGACACATGATTACATTTGGTCCCATAGCTCCGCCCCCAAAGGTCTGAACGATACAAGTGTGGTGTCATTTTAAAGGCCTCGCCAAGACCTTTCGAATGATACCTAGCTTTTGTCGCTGACTGCTTCCTGGGCGGAGCTATAGGTTCACAAATAAAACACAATTCCCACCAAAAAAACACAAGTCCCACCTCCAAAAAACACAAGTCCCACCCCCAAAAAAACACAAGTCACACCCCCAAAAAACACAAGTCCCACCCCCAAAAAAACACAAGTCACACCCACAAAAAAAACAAGTCCCACCTCCTAAAAACACAAGTCCAACCTCCTAAAAACACAAGTCCCACCTCCAAAAACAACAAGTCCCACCTCCTAAAAACACAAGTCCCACCTCCTAAAAACACAAGTCCCACCTCCTAAAAACACAAGTCCCACCTCCTAAAAACACAAGTCCCACCTCCTAAAAACACAAGTCCAACCTCCTAAAAACACAAGTCCCACCTCCTAAAAACACAAGTCCCACCTAAAAAAAACACAAGTCCCACCTCCAAAAACAACAAGTCCCACCTCCTAAAAACACAAGTCCCACCTCCTAAAAACACAAGTCCCACCTCCTAAAAACACAAGTCAACCCTAGGTGCAGTACCATATCTCAGCGCCCGGTGGCGCTAGAGCTCCCAAAACAAGTGCATTCGACTCCCCGCCCTCTAATTAGTATATGGGCGGAGTTTCAGCTCTCTAGGTGCAAAAATAAGGGGGGGTGCACTTCCATATCTCGGCGCCTGGTGGCGCTAGAGCTCCCAAAACAAGTGCATTCGACTCCCCGCCCTCTAATTAGTATATGGGCGGAGTTTCAGCTCTCTAGGTGCAAAAATAAGGGGGGGTGCACTTCCATATCTCGGCGCCTGGTGGCGCTAGAGCTCCCAAAACAAGTGCATTCGACTCCCCGCCCTCTAATTAGTATATGGGCGGAGTTTCAGCTCTCTAGGTGCAAAAATAAGGGGGGTGCACTTCCATATCTCGGCGCCTGGTGGCGCTAGAGGTCCCAAACCAGGTGCAATCGACGCCCCGCCCCCCAATTAGTATATGGGCGGAGTTTCAGCTCTCTAGGACCTATAGAACTCGAGATATAGGGAAATCAAATTCAGGGGGTGCACTTCAGGGGGGTGCACTTTTCGTTTTTATCCCTATAACCTAACCCTAACCCTAACCCTAACTCTAACCCTAACCCTAACCCTAACCCTAACCTAACCCTAACCCTAACCCTAACCCTAACCCTAACCCTAACCCTAACCCTCACCCTAACCCTAACCCTAACCCTAACCCTAACCCTAACCTAACCCTAACCCTAACCCTAACCCTAACCCTAACCCTAACCCTAACCCTAACCTAACCCTAACCCTAACCCTAACCCTAACCCTAACCCTATGACTCATACATCACAGAGACATCAGAGTAGTCTCGTTGGAAAGGTCTCAGAAAACCCTTTCGAATGATACCTAGTTCATGTCGCTGACTGCTTCCTGGGCGGAGCTATGGGACAAAATATATTCATGTATCCAAAAATTATCTCAGCCTAGGAAGGTCGCAGAGACACAAACGAGGTGTCGTTGGAAAGGACTCGTCGAGACCTTTCCAATGATACCAATCACGAGTCGATTCGACTTTCCTAGACCGAGATAATTTTTGGACACATGATTACATTTGGTCCCATAGCTCCGCCCCCAAAGGTCTGAACGATACAAGTGTGGTGTCATTTTAAAGGCCTCGCCAAGACCTTTCGAATGATACCTAGCTTTTGTCGCTGACTGCTTCCTGGGCGGAGCTATAGGTTCACAAATAAAACACAATTCCCACCAAAAAAACACAAGTCCCACCTCCAAAAAACACAAGTCCCACCCCCAAAAAAACACAAGTCACACCCCCAAAAAACACAAGTCCCACCCCCAAAAAAACACAAGTCACACCCACAAAAAAAACAAGTCCCACCTCCTAAAAACACAAGTCCAACCTCCTAAAAACACAAGTCCCACCTCCAAAAACAACAAGTCCCACCTCCTAAAAACACAAGTCCCACCTCCTAAAAACACAAGTCCCACCTCCTAAAAACACAAGTCCCACCTCCTAAAAACACAAGTCCCACCTCCTAAAAACACAAGTCCAACCTCCTAAAAACACAAGTCCCACCTCCTAAAAACACAAGTCCCACCTAAAAAAAACACAAGTCCCACCTCCAAAAACAACAAGTCCCACCTCCTAAAAACACAAGTCCCACCTCCTAAAAACACAAGTCCCACCTCCTAAAAACACAAGTCAACCCTAGGTGCAGTACCATATCTCAGCGCCCGGTGGCGCTAGAGCTCCCAAAACAAGTGCATTCGACTCCCCGCCCTCTAATTAGTATATGGGCGGAGTTTCAGCTCTCTAGGTGCAAAAATAAGGGGGGGTGCACTTCCATATCTCGGCGCCTGGTGGCGCTAGAGCTCCCAAAACAAGTGCATTCGACTCCCCGCCCTCTAATTAGTATATGGGCGGAGTTTCAGCTCTCTAGGTGCAAAAATAAGGGGGGGTGCACTTCCATATCTCGGCGCCTGGTGGCGCTAGAGCTCCCAAAACAAGTGCATTCGACTCCCCGCCCTCTAATTAGTATATGGGCGGAGTTTCAGCTCTCTAGGTGCAAAAATAAGGGGGGTGCACTTCCATATCTCGGCGCCTGGTGGCGCTAGAGGTCCCAAACCAGGTGCAATCGACGCCCCGCCCCCCAATTAGTATATGGGCGGAGTTTCAGCTCTCTAGGACCTATAGAACTCGAGATATAGGGAAATCAAATTCAGGGGGTGCACTTCAGGGGGGTGCACTTTTCGTTTTTATCCCTATAACCTAACCCTAACCCTAACCCTAACTCTAACCCTAACCCTAACCCTAACCCTAACCTAACCCTAACCCTAACCCTAACCCTAACCCTAACCCTAACCCTAACCCTCACCCTAACCCTAACCCTAACCCTAACCCTAACCCTAACCTAACCCTAACCCTAACCCTAACCCTAACCCTAACCCTAACCCTAACCCTAACCTAACCCTAACCCTAACCCTAACCCTAACCCTAACCCTATGACTCATACATCACAGAGACATCAGAGTAGTCTCGTTGGAAAGGTCTCAGAAAACCCTTTCGAATGATACCTAGTTCATGTCGCTGACTGCTTCCTGGGCGGAGCTATGGGACAAAATATATTCATGTATCCAAAAATTATCTCAGCCTAGGAAGGTCGCAGAGACACAAACGAGGTGTCGTTGGAAAGGACTCGTCGAGACCTTTCCAATGATACCAATCACGAGTCGATTCGACTTTCCTAGACCGAGATAATTTTTGGACACATGATTACATTTGGTCCCATAGCTCCGCCCCCAAAGGTCTGAACGATACAAGTGTGGTGTCATTTTAAAGGCCTCGCCAAGACCTTTCGAATGATACCTAGCTTTTGTCGCTGACTGCTTCCTGGGCGGAGCTATAGGTTCACAAATAAAACACAATTCCCACCAAAAAAACACAAGTCCCACCTCCAAAAAACACAAGTCCCACCCCCAAAAAAACACAAGTCACACCCCCAAAAAACACAAGTCCCACCCCCAAAAAAACACAAGTCACACCCACAAAAAAAACAAGTCCCACCTCCTAAAAACACAAGTCCAACCTCCTAAAAACACAAGTCCCACCTCCAAAAACAACAAGTCCCACCTCCTAAAAACACAAGTCCCACCTCCTAAAAACACAAGTCCCACCTCCTAAAAACACAAGTCCCACCTCCTAAAAACACAAGTCCCACCTCCTAAAAACACAAGTCCAACCTCCTAAAAACACAAGTCCCACCTCCTAAAAACACAAGTCCCACCTAAAAAAAACACAAGTCCCACCTCCAAAAACAACAAGTCCCACCTCCTAAAAACACAAGTCCCACCTCCTAAAAACACAAGTCCCACCTCCTAAAAACACAAGTCAACCCTAGGTGCAGTACCATATCTCAGCGCCCGGTGGCGCTAGAGCTCCCAAAACAAGTGCATTCGACTCCCCGCCCTCTAATTAGTATATGGGCGGAGTTTCAGCTCTCTAGGTGCAAAAATAAGGGGGGGTGCACTTCCATATCTCGGCGCCTGGTGGCGCTAGAGCTCCCAAAACAAGTGCATTCGACTCCCCGCCCTCTAATTAGTATATGGGCGGAGTTTCAGCTCTCTAGGTGCAAAAATAAGGGGGGGTGCACTTCCATATCTCGGCGCCTGGTGGCGCTAGAGCTCCCAAAACAAGTGCATTCGACTCCCCGCCCTCTAATTAGTATATGGGCGGAGTTTCAGCTCTCTAGGTGCAAAAATAAGGGGGGTGCACTTCCATATCTCGGCGCCTGGTGGCGCTAGAGGTCCCAAACCAGGTGCAATCGACGCCCCGCCCCCCAATTAGTATATGGGCGGAGTTTCAGCTCTCTAGGACCTATAGAACTCGAGATATAGGGAAATCAAATTCAGGGGGTGCACTTCAGGGGGGTGCACTTTTCGTTTTTATCCCTATAACCTAACCCTAACCCTAACCCTAACTCTAACCCTAACCCTAACCCTAACCCTAACCTAACCCTAACCCTAACCCTAACCCTAACCCTAACCCTAACCCTAACCCTCACCCTAACCCTAACCCTAACCCTAACCCTAACCCTAACCTAACCCTAACCCTAACCCTAACCCTAACCCTAACCCTAACCCTAACCCTAACCTAACCCTAACCCTAACCCTAACCCTAACCCTAACCCTATGACTCATACATCACAGAGACATCAGAGTAGTCTCGTTGGAAAGGTCTCAGAAAACCCTTTCGAATGATACCTAGTTCATGTCGCTGACTGCTTCCTGGGCGGAGCTATGGGACAAAATATATTCATGTATCCAAAAATTATCTCAGCCTAGGAAGGTCGCAGAGACACAAACGAGGTGTCGTTGGAAAGGACTCGTCGAGACCTTTCCAATGATACCAATCACGAGTCGATTCGACTTTCCTAGACCGAGATAATTTTTGGACACATGATTACATTTGGTCCCATAGCTCCGCCCCCAAAGGTCTGAACGATACAAGTGTGGTGTCATTTTAAAGGCCTCGCCAAGACCTTTCGAATGATACCTAGCTTTTGTCGCTGACTGCTTCCTGGGCGGAGCTATAGGTTCACAAATAAAACACAATTCCCACCAAAAAAACACAAGTCCCACCTCCAAAAAACACAAGTCCCACCCCCAAAAAAACACAAGTCACACCCCCAAAAAACACAAGTCCCACCCCCAAAAAAACACAAGTCACACCCACAAAAAAAACAAGTCCCACCTCCTAAAAACACAAGTCCAACCTCCTAAAAACACAAGTCCCACCTCCAAAAACAACAAGTCCCACCTCCTAAAAACACAAGTCCCACCTCCTAAAAACACAAGTCCCACCTCCTAAAAACACAAGTCCCACCTCCTAAAAACACAAGTCCCACCTCCTAAAAACACAAGTCCAACCTCCTAAAAACACAAGTCCCACCTCCTAAAAACACAAGTCCCACCTAAAAAAAACACAAGTCCCACCTCCAAAAACAACAAGTCCCACCTCCTAAAAACACAAGTCCCACCTCCTAAAAACACAAGTCCCACCTCCTAAAAACACAAGTCAACCCTAGGTGCAGTACCATATCTCAGCGCCCGGTGGCGCTAGAGCTCCCAAAACAAGTGCATTCGACTCCCCGCCCTCTAATTAGTATATGGGCGGAGTTTCAGCTCTCTAGGTGCAAAAATAAGGGGGGGTGCACTTCCATATCTCGGCGCCTGGTGGCGCTAGAGCTCCCAAAACAAGTGCATTCGACTCCCCGCCCTCTAATTAGTATATGGGCGGAGTTTCAGCTCTCTAGGTGCAAAAATAAGGGGGGGTGCACTTCCATATCTCGGCGCCTGGTGGCGCTAGAGCTCCCAAAACAAGTGCATTCGACTCCCCGCCCTCTAATTAGTATATGGGCGGAGTTTCAGCTCTCTAGGTGCAAAAATAAGGGGGGTGCACTTCCATATCTCGGCGCCTGGTGGCGCTAGAGGTCCCAAACCAGGTGCAATCGACGCCCCGCCCCCCAATTAGTATATGGGCGGAGTTTCAGCTCTCTAGGACCTATAGAACTCGAGATATAGGGAAATCAAATTCAGGGGGTGCACTTCAGGGGGGTGCACTTTTCGTTTTTATCCCTATAACCTAACCCTAACCCTAACCCTAACCCTAACCCTAACCCTAACCCTAACCCTAACCCTAACCCTAACCCTAACCCTCACCCTAACCCTAACCCTAACCCTAACCCTAACCCTAACCTAACCCTAACCCTAACCCTAACCCTAACCCTAACCCTAACCCTAACCCTAACCTAACCCTAACCCTAACCCTAACCCTAACCCTAACCCTATGACTCATACATCACAGAGACATCAGAGTAGTCTCGTTGGAAAGGTCTCAGAAAACCCTTTCGAATGATACCTAGTTCATGTCGCTGACTGCTTCCTGGGCGGAGCTATGGGACAAAATATATTCATGTATCCAAAAATTATCTCAGCCTAGGAAGGTCGCAGAGACACAAACGAGGTGTCGTTGGAAAGGACTCGTCGAGACCTTTCCAATGATACCAATCACGAGTCGATTCGACTTTCCTAGACCGAGATAATTTTTGGACACATGATTACATTTGGTCCCATAGCTCCGCCCCCAAAGGTCTGAACGATACAAGTGTGGTGTCATTTTAAAGGCCTCGCCAAGACCTTTCGAATGATACCTAGCTTTTGTCGCTGACTGCTTCCTGGGCGGAGCTATAGGTTCACAAATAAAACACAATTCCCACCAAAAAAACACAAGTCCCACCTCCAAAAAACACAAGTCCCACCCCCAAAAAAACACAAGTCACACCCCCAAAAAACACAAGTCCCACCCCCAAAAAAACACAAGTCACACCCACAAAAAAAACAAGTCCCACCTCCTAAAAACACAAGTCCAACCTCCTAAAAACACAAGTCCCACCTCCAAAAACAACAAGTCCCACCTCCTAAAAACACAAGTCCCACCTCCTAAAAACACAAGTCCCACCTCCTAAAAACACAAGTCCCACCTCCTAAAAACACAAGTCCCACCTCCTAAAAACACAAGTCCAACCTCCTAAAAACACAAGTCCCACCTCCTAAAAACACAAGTCCCACCTAAAAAAAACACAAGTCCCACCTCCAAAAACAACAAGTCCCACCTCCTAAAAACACAAGTCCCACCTCCTAAAAACACAAGTCCCACCTCCTAAAAACACAAGTCAACCCTAGGTGCAGTACCATATCTCAGCGCCCGGTGGCGCTAGAGCTCCCAAAACAAGTGCATTCGACTCCCCGCCCTCTAATTAGTATATGGGCGGAGTTTCAGCTCTCTAGGTGCAAAAATAAGGGGGGGTGCACTTCCATATCTCGGCGCCTGGTGGCGCTAGAGCTCCCAAAACAAGTGCATTCGACTCCCCGCCCTCTAATTAGTATATGGGCGGAGTTTCAGCTCTCTAGGTGCAAAAATAAGGGGGGGTGCACTTCCATATCTCGGCGCCTGGTGGCGCTAGAGCTCCCAAAACAAGTGCATTCGACTCCCCGCCCTCTAATTAGTATATGGGCGGAGTTTCAGCTCTCTAGGTGCAAAAATAAGGGGGGTGCACTTCCATATCTCGGCGCCTGGTGGCGCTAGAGGTCCCAAACCAGGTGCAATCGACGCCCCGCCCCCCAATTAGTATATGGGCGGAGTTTCAGCTCTCTAGGACCTATAGAACTCGAGATATAGGGAAATCAAATTCAGGGGGTGCACTTCAGGGGGGTGCACTTTTCGTTTTTATCCCTATAACCTAACTCTAACCCTAACCCTAACCCTAACCCTAACCTAACCCTAACCCTAACCCTAACCCTAACCCTAACCCTAACCCTAACCCTCACCCTAACCCTAACCCTAACCCTAACCCTAACCCTAACCTAACCCTAACCCTAACCCTAACCCTAACCCTAACCCTAACCCTAACCCTAACCTAACCCTAACCCTAACCCTAACCCTAACCCTAACCCTATGACTCATACATCACAGAGACATCAGAGTAGTCTCGTTGGAAAGGTCTCAGAAAACCCTTTCGAATGATACCTAGTTCATGTCGCTGACTGCTTCCTGGGCGGAGCTATGGGACAAAATATATTCATGTATCCAAAAATTATCTCAGCCTAGGAAGGTCGCAGAGACACAAACGAGGTGTCGTTGGAAAGGACTCGTCGAGACCTTTCCAATGATACCAATCACGAGTCGATTCGACTTTCCTAGACCGAGATAATTTTTGGACACATGATTACATTTGGTCCCATAGCTCCGCCCCCAAAGGTCTGAACGATACAAGTGTGGTGTCATTTTAAAGGCCTCGCCAAGACCTTTCGAATGATACCTAGCTTTTGTCGCTGACTGCTTCCTGGGCGGAGCTATAGGTTCACAAATAAAACACAATTCCCACCAAAAAAACACAAGTCCCACCTCCAAAAAACACAAGTCCCACCCCCAAAAAAACACAAGTCACACCCCCAAAAAACACAAGTCCCACCCCCAAAAAAACACAAGTCACACCCACAAAAAAAACAAGTCCCACCTCCTAAAAACACAAGTCCAACCTCCTAAAAACACAAGTCCCACCTCCAAAAACAACAAGTCCCACCTCCTAAAAACACAAGTCCCACCTCCTAAAAACACAAGTCCCACCTCCTAAAAACACAAGTCCCACCTCCTAAAAACACAAGTCCCACCTCCTAAAAACACAAGTCCAACCTCCTAAAAACACAAGTCCCACCTCCTAAAAACACAAGTCCCACCTAAAAAAAACACAAGTCCCACCTCCAAAAACAACAAGTCCCACCTCCTAAAAACACAAGTCCCACCTCCTAAAAACACAAGTCCCACCTCCTAAAAACACAAGTCAACCCTAGGTGCAGTACCATATCTCAGCGCCCGGTGGCGCTAGAGCTCCCAAAACAAGTGCATTCGACTCCCCGCCCTCTAATTAGTATATGGGCGGAGTTTCAGCTCTCTAGGTGCAAAAATAAGGGGGGGTGCACTTCCATATCTCGGCGCCTGGTGGCGCTAGAGCTCCCAAAACAAGTGCATTCGACTCCCCGCCCTCTAATTAGTATATGGGCGGAGTTTCAGCTCTCTAGGTGCAAAAATAAGGGGGGGTGCACTTCCATATCTCGGCGCCTGGTGGCGCTAGAGCTCCCAAAACAAGTGCATTCGACTCCCCGCCCTCTAATTAGTATATGGGCGGAGTTTCAGCTCTCTAGGTGCAAAAATAAGGGGGGTGCACTTCCATATCTCGGCGCCTGGTGGCGCTAGAGGTCCCAAACCAGGTGCAATCGACGCCCCGCCCCCCAATTAGTATATGGGCGGAGTTTCAGCTCTCTAGGACCTATAGAACTCGAGATATAGGGAAATCAAATTCAGGGGGTGCACTTCAGGGGGGTGCACTTTTCGTTTTTATCCCTATAACCTAACCCTAACCCTAACCCTAACCCTAACCCTAACCCTAACCCTAACCCTAACCCTAACCCTAACCCTAACCCTCACCCTAACCCTAACCCTAACCCTAACCCTAACCCTAACCTAACCCTAACCCTAACCCTAACCCTAACCCTAACCCTAACCCTAACCCTAACCTAACCCTAACCCTAACCCTAACCCTAACCCTAACCCTATGACTCATACATCACAGAGACATCAGAGTAGTCTCGTTGGAAAGGTCTCAGAAAACCCTTTCGAATGATACCTAGTTCATGTCGCTGACTGCTTCCTGGGCGGAGCTATGGGACAAAATATATTCATGTATCCAAAAATTATCTCAGCCTAGGAAGGTCGCAGAGACACAAACGAGGTGTCGTTGGAAAGGACTCGTCGAGACCTTTCCAATGATACCAATCACGAGTCGATTCGACTTTCCTAGACCGAGATAATTTTTGGACACATGATTACATTTGGTCCCATAGCTCCGCCCCCAAAGGTCTGAACGATACAAGTGTGGTGTCATTTTAAAGGCCTCGCCAAGACCTTTCGAATGATACCTAGCTTTTGTCGCTGACTGCTTCCTGGGCGGAGCTATAGGTTCACAAATAAAACACAATTCCCACCAAAAAAACACAAGTCCCACCTCCAAAAAACACAAGTCCCACCCCCAAAAAAACACAAGTCACACCCCCAAAAAACACAAGTCCCACCCCCAAAAAAACACAAGTCACACCCACAAAAAAAACAAGTCCCACCTCCTAAAAACACAAGTCCAACCTCCTAAAAACACAAGTCCCACCTCCAAAAACAACAAGTCCCACCTCCTAAAAACACAAGTCCCACCTCCTAAAAACACAAGTCCCACCTCCTAAAAACACAAGTCCCACCTCCTAAAAACACAAGTCCCACCTCCTAAAAACACAAGTCCAACCTCCTAAAAACACAAGTCCCACCTCCTAAAAACACAAGTCCCACCTAAAAAAAACACAAGTCCCACCTCCAAAAACAACAAGTCCCACCTCCTAAAAACACAAGTCCCACCTCCTAAAAACACAAGTCCCACCTCCTAAAAACACAAGTCAACCCTAGGTGCAGTACCATATCTCAGCGCCCGGTGGCGCTAGAGCTCCCAAAACAAGTGCATTCGACTCCCCGCCCTCTAATTAGTATATGGGCGGAGTTTCAGCTCTCTAGGTGCAAAAATAAGGGGGGGTGCACTTCCATATCTCGGCGCCTGGTGGCGCTAGAGCTCCCAAAACAAGTGCATTCGACTCCCCGCCCTCTAATTAGTATATGGGCGGAGTTTCAGCTCTCTAGGTGCAAAAATAAGGGGGGGTGCACTTCCATATCTCGGCGCCTGGTGGCGCTAGAGCTCCCAAAACAAGTGCATTCGACTCCCCGCCCTCTAATTAGTATATGGGCGGAGTTTCAGCTCTCTAGGTGCAAAAATAAGGGGGGTGCACTTCCATATCTCGGCGCCTGGTGGCGCTAGAGGTCCCAAACCAGGTGCAATCGACGCCCCGCCCCCCAATTAGTATATGGGCGGAGTTTCAGCTCTCTAGGACCTATAGAACTCGAGATATAGGGAAATCAAATTCAGGGGGTGCACTTCAGGGGGGTGCACTTTTCGTTTTTATCCCTATAACCTAACCCTAACCCTAACCCTAACCCTAACCCTAACCCTAACCCTAACCCTAACCCTAACCCTAACCCTAACCCTAACCCTAACCCTAACCCTAACCCTCACCCTAACCCTAACCCTAACCCTAACCCTAACCCTAACCTAACCCTAACCCTAACCCTAACCCTAACCCTAACCCTAACCCTAACCCTAACCTAACCCTAACCCTAACCCTAACCCTAACCCTAACCCTATGACTCATACATCACAGAGACATCAGAGTAGTCTCGTTGGAAAGGTCTCAGAAAACCCTTTCGAATGATACCTAGTTCATGTCGCTGACTGCTTCCTGGGCGGAGCTATGGGACAAAATATATTCATGTATCCAAAAATTATCTCAGCCTAGGAAGGTCGCAGAGACACAAACGAGGTGTCGTTGGAAAGGACTCGTCGAGACCTTTCCAATGATACCAATCACGAGTCGATTCGACTTTCCTAGACCGAGATAATTTTTGGACACATGATTACATTTGGTCCCATAGCTCCGCCCCCAAAGGTCTGAACGATACAAGTGTGGTGTCATTTTAAAGGCCTCGCCAAGACCTTTCGAATGATACCTAGCTTTTGTCGCTGACTGCTTCCTGGGCGGAGCTATAGGTTCACAAATAAAACACAATTCCCACCAAAAAAACACAAGTCCCACCTCCAAAAAACACAAGTCCCACCCCCAAAAAAACACAAGTCACACCCCCAAAAAACACAAGTCCCACCCCCAAAAAAACACAAGTCACACCCACAAAAAAAACAAGTCCCACCTCCTAAAAACACAAGTCCAACCTCCTAAAAACACAAGTCCCACCTCCAAAAACAACAAGTCCCACCTCCTAAAAACACAAGTCCCACCTCCTAAAAACACAAGTCCCACCTCCTAAAAACACAAGTCCCACCTCCTAAAAACACAAGTCCCACCTCCTAAAAACACAAGTCCAACCTCCTAAAAACACAAGTCCCACCTCCTAAAAACACAAGTCCCACCTAAAAAAAACACAAGTCCCACCTCCAAAAACAACAAGTCCCACCTCCTAAAAACACAAGTCCCACCTCCTAAAAACACAAGTCCCACCTCCTAAAAACACAAGTCAACCCTAGGTGCAGTACCATATCTCAGCGCCCGGTGGCGCTAGAGCTCCCAAAACAAGTGCATTCGACTCCCCGCCCTCTAATTAGTATATGGGCGGAGTTTCAGCTCTCTAGGTGCAAAAATAAGGGGGGGTGCACTTCCATATCTCGGCGCCTGGTGGCGCTAGAGCTCCCAAAACAAGTGCATTCGACTCCCCGCCCTCTAATTAGTATATGGGCGGAGTTTCAGCTCTCTAGGTGCAAAAATAAGGGGGGGTGCACTTCCATATCTCGGCGCCTGGTGGCGCTAGAGCTCCCAAAACAAGTGCATTCGACTCCCCGCCCTCTAATTAGTATATGGGCGGAGTTTCAGCTCTCTAGGTGCAAAAATAAGGGGGGTGCACTTCCATATCTCGGCGCCTGGTGGCGCTAGAGGTCCCAAACCAGGTGCAATCGACGCCCCGCCCCCCAATTAGTATATGGGCGGAGTTTCAGCTCTCTAGGACCTATAGAACTCGAGATATAGGGAAATCAAATTCAGGGGGTGCACTTCAGGGGGGTGCACTTTTCGTTTTTATCCCTATAACCTAACCCTAACCCTAACCCTAACCCTAACCCTAACCCTAACCCTAACCCTAACCCTAACCCTAACCCTAACCCTCACCCTAACCCTAACCCTAACCCTAACCCTAACCCTAACCTAACCCTAACCCTAACCCTAACCCTAACCCTAACCCTAACCCTAACCCTAACCTAACCCTAACCCTAACCCTAACCCTAACCCTAACCCTATGACTCATACATCACAGAGACATCAGAGTAGTCT
>CM060613.1:32500-47500 GCA_030578255.1 Tiaroga cobitis
ATGGAAACAGAAATATGGACCATAACCCAAGTACAAAAATGTTGTTTGTTTTCATTTTAAAGTAAAGTATAAAAATACAAGACAAGTAAGTTTACAACTTCCATACAAAGCTTTAAAATATAAGAAGGGGCAAACAATGGCATAAAAGGCAGATATGAAATGGCATGAAAGGTATAAATGTAAAGACAGACAAAAAGGCTTATAAAATAGAAATTGAAAGGGTTACTAAAAAAGGGACAAAGACAAACTTGATTTTTAAATGGACCAAGAGGCGAAACCATAAATTAAAAAAAATCTAATTAGTACAATATAAATAAATAAAAGACTTAAGGAAAAAAACTTTTGTCTTTGTGAGTGGGAGGCACACCTATATATTGTAGCTTAAATCACTTTGATTTGCACCTGCAGTTGATGGACTATTGAGGTGAAGGGTTGAAATCAAACCTGGACAAGTCCCACCCACCGAAGTCCCATCCAAGTCCAACCCACCCAAGATCCACACAAGTCCCCCACAAGTCCAACAGTTGAACACTTAAAAATAAAGTTCTCCACATTTCCAGAAGTTCATGAAAATGAATGAAGTACCCAGTGAACCCGATCCCATCAGGGGGAGAGAAAAAATTCAAACAGGCTGAATGAAATGGCAGCATCAGGCACAAATACAAATTAGCACAAGAGCATAGAGAAGAATCAAAGCAGAAAAAGGGCACAGTAAGACAGCCACTAATGCTAACATACAGAAGGCAGTCAGAATAAAAACAAGTTCATAAATATACAAAATACACAAACAGTAAAGACAAAACATTTTATGCAGTACATTTCAATACAAAATAGATAAGGAATGGGCAAAAGAAAAAGAAAAATAGTCAATTGGATCGGGATAATGGCTAATAAGGCAAGGAGCATAAATGAAAGATGGAAGACATTAAATCATAAACATAAAAAAAAAACAATAGGCTTAGAAAAAAAATGCAAAGACAAGAGATAGGAATAAAATATATACCAAGATGGTAAACTGCACAAATACAAAAAAGCCATTGTGACAATAGACATAGACAACCAAAGTCTTAAATTGGATACATGAGGTGAAGTGAAGGCATAAATACACATGCAGCAATTTCAGGACTATGATGTTGTACAAAGCAAATTACTTATACAGCTTTATAAAGTATAAATAAAAAAGGCATTAATATAGTGAAGATTTGCAGTGACTCCTTGCTGAGATATGACTCGTTTGAAAAACTATTCCTTTAATTGACTCAGAGTCGACTCTTACTTGTGAAAGACAATCACTTTATATACGGTGCACCTTCAGATTTAAAACTTTGCAGGATGTTTTCATTCACTTAGATCTATGTTACACACACAATGAAGTCATTTTCAAAAATCAATAATATGGGCAATAAAAAAAAACTACATTGAAAATTACAACTACATTTGACTGAAAAACAAATAGAGCACTACTATAAATACAAGAGGTACAAAGGGGAAAAGAAAAATACCATATGAGAATTTATAAGAAAAATGCAAATGGACATAAGGGCACAGATGATTACAAAAGGGACAAAGTTGCAAAGGCAAAAAACAAACAACAAACAAATAAAAGAGGTCAGGTGCATCCCTAATTAAAAGATTGAACAAATGCTAAGAATGCAGAGGAACACACAAAAACAAAATTCTGATAGACAAACTTACAAGAGTGCACATCCACAGTAACAAAAAAATGAACTTAACAAAAGACAGATAAAAAAACAATATTAACAGATTGTTAACATTGACATTCAATTAATGCATCAATTAACTATCTCTAAAACTTTTGCATCCACATTGCCAAATACACCAAATGACCACGAGTCATTTTTTAATCAATTTACCGAAGAAGAAAGCGTTCTACATTTCCAGAGTTCAAAGAGCAAATGAGAGTAGAAGAGTTAAATTATGGAAGCTTACCTAGGTGAGTGCTGAAGTTCTCAGTGATGAGCGAGACCAAGGAACAGGACAACAGCTGCACAGATCAAGAACACATGATAAAGTGGAGGTAAACTACATGAAACTAAAAATTAAATGTATCAAAATACTATTTCCAATCATTTATAAAGGAAACCTGCTTCATGTCCCCAGCCAGAGTTTGAATAACCACACACAGCATTTAGTCTATATTACAATTCAACACATTCTGAGCAACACTATACAAAAGTAGGGTACAATGTACTAACAACACTGTACTAACCCAAACACTAAACTATCTTTATGTATTTGAATTAAAACACTTAAAATATTCAACCCAAATTAAATTTATGACAGTCAATAAAAGATGTACTCATAAATGTTGGTTACAAAATGGTGGCTGTATTAAAGCCGACGATGGAGATGACTTCAGGAGACTTTCATAGAACAGTGAACAGAAGAATCCACGAGGAGAAACACACACATCAATAACTTAAAGTAATGCAAGCCAACGACCAGGGAGAAACAGAGGGCTTAAATACACAGATAACAGATCAGGGAAACGAGACACAGCCGGGGTAAATTAACCCAACGACAGTAACCATGGTAACAAACAGGGAGAGAACGGAGGAGTGACTAGTTCATGTGGTTCAGCTGTGTTGTGTTAATGAAGACGGTGAAACTGGGAACAAGCAGTGGCGGGAAACTGAAGCCAATGAACATGAAAAGTCCAAAAACAAAAAGACATGTAACAATGCTGCAAACTATTAAATGGTTAAAAAACAAGTCCCTTTACAGCTTTTAGGTACACAAAGACAAAGTCCTTATCAGAAATGGTTCAGATTCCAACACTAATTCTGAATAGCTGTGGGATAAACAAGAGCTTTGTGTGGGATGAAGCTGAATGTTACTCACCCTTTTCCAGTGATAATGAAAAAACAATTAACTAATTCCTCAGATTCACACATCGTTGGTGTATAAAACAAGCCACAATTAGACTAACAGGAAAAAGAAACAAATAAACCAGTGAAGACTATAGAAACACAAGAACTCCTCACTTCCATGTCACAATCTAACTCTCGTGCCTTCAACAGAGCTCGTTAATGAAACAACTCTTCTTCTTCTTCTTCTTTTTATTGGCGGTTGGCATACCAAATTTAGTGCATTACCGCCACCAACTGTTTGGGGTGTGGAGCTTCAATGCGGATTTCTACAAAAAAAAAAAAAAAAAACTATATAGATATATATTCTAGGTTATTCTTAAATTCGATCGAATAAGTCTGTTTCTTTAAGGTATCTCATGATAGCTGGCCATGCTGATGGTTTTGATGTAGAAAAGGAAAGTAAACCCTCTACTGATAAATGTGTGTAACCTAATTCTTTAACTTGTTCTAACAGTATGATTCGTTCTGTTCTGTATGCTTCACATTCTATTAATATATGCTCTACCGTTTCTCTCCTGTCACAATTAATGCATAATCCTGTTGCGTGTTTCCCTAAATGACTGAGATTATGATTAAGACCTGTGTGTCCAATTCTTACCCTTGTGATTACAGATTCCTCCCTTCGCTTCCAACCACCCTGCCTCCTTGTTTTCACTTGTTTCTGTATTTTATATAAAAAACGACCTTTTGTCTCCTTTTCCCATTGCTCTTGCCATAACCCATTGATTCTTGTTTTAATGATACATTTAATTTCCATTTTACTCAATGGAACTGTCCATTGTATGTCTGACTTAAGAGTTTTTTTAGCCAAACAATCAGCTTCTTCATTACCCTCTATTTCAACGTGAGATGGGACCCACATAAAACTCACTGTAATATTAAAATTTTTTAATCTATATAAACTATGAAAGATTTCATAAATCAAGTCAGGCCTGCAAACAGATTTACAATTTGCAATACTTATTAATGATGCCATTGAGTCTGAACATGTAAAATATTGATTAGGCCCAACCTCCTCTATCCATGTGAGTGCTAGTAAAATAGCTAAAAGCTCCACAGTGTACACTGCTAAATGATCTGAAGTTCTTTTTAAAATTGATTTCTGAAAATATGGTATATATACTGCTGCTCCCGTCTTTCCTGTACTTGGGTCTTTTGATTCGTCTGTAAATATTTGAATACTATTATTATAATTGATACCTAAACATTGTTGTACCAGGTCATTAACCCTCTGAGGTCTAAGGGTTTTTGGGGTCCTTGAGGTGTTCTGACATGCTCTGAGATTTGTGCTTTTTTCAGTTATTTATAAACATGTTAATGGCAAAGGTGTAAATTCACTCAATATAGCACAAACTGGGCTACCGGAATTTCTGAGCAACAATTATGAAACATGTTTGTATTTTTGAGAGAATATTGCTTATGCATGGTTATTGAAAAAACTAAAACTTAAAGTGTCTGAAATAAGGCCACAAAACACATACTAAATATGTGTCCACAAGACTTTTGACTAATCAGTGTTGTTGCCTAGAATTTTTGCTTCAAAATGATCTGAAAATCATCCTGCCTAATAATTTATACAAACACACACACTGATTTAAATTTTATTAGAGACCTTTGGTTTGGAAAGGCAATATGCGTGGAGGCGTGTTCACACCTGAGAAGACAAAGGCCGGATAATGTGCCGCATAATGAGCTGCATATTAATTAGCCCTTTCACACAGGTGTGTCACAGGATCCCAAAGAATGCAAGGACAAAAGAAATGATCTATATAGCCTATACATATTTTACAATGAGAAATTGTAACCAATTACAAATAGGTTACAATTACAACAACAATTACAATTTTAACAATATTTCAAGTGTATTTCTTTGTAAAAAGTATACATTTTATCATACGTATTAAAAAATGGTAAGGATTCATTAGTTTGAATATTGGAACAAACACTATAATAACATCTTAGTTGATAATTCAATATACCTACTTTATTTTTGACAAAACATCATACTATAGTATATTTAACTATGAGCAGAAATTGGTGAACAAAAGCGTACCTATTTAATGTGACAGTAGTCTTTTTTTACAGTCAAAACTTTATAATCTATCCAAAACTAATCACAAAATCGTGTCTAAACATTCATATTTAGTCTGTAATATATTGTGTATGATATATTAGTATATACATGTGAATTTGCAGCTTTTTGCTTATACAGACATTTTATTTCAACATATTTCAGTCTATTTTTACTCACCTTAGGCTATAGCAATATAGTTTGTATGTGTTGTTCATGTAAACATAACGTTTACTAATGTAGGTGCGAGAGTGAATGAACAAGGCACGCGCTGTATAACTGTAGTAAACAAAGCGCGCGCGCCTATGCCGTTCACTCATCATTTAGCCTACACACAGACACGCAATTCATATTTAAACAGTCTTTTTGCGGTTTACAGTCCGACAAATTCAATATCACGATTTGAACAAAGCACTAGAATAAATGACTTACTACATCAGCTGGATCCGTTGCTCCTCAAAATGAAACTACCAGCACTTCTGGTACATTTTCCAGGGTTAGATAGTATTCCTCTTGATGGACAGAGAACAATACGTGAGGGAGGCCATGAGACAGCTGAATGATCAGGAGTTTTATAAGAAACTCACTAGACCTATTTATCTGGAATCAGTTCAATTGATCAAGGAAGAGATGGATGATTTACTCAAGAAGAGAATGCTGAACAAAAAGCAAATTGAGTACATCAAAGGACAGGGGGAGCTAAGAGAAAGGAGATTTTACCTTCTACCTAAGATCCATAAAGAAAAGGAGAGCTGGCCATTTCCCGATGTTCCTCCGGGTAGACCGATAGTCTCGGATTGCAACAGTGAGAGCTATGGGGTGGCAGAGTTTATTACTTTCCATC
This sequence comes from Tiaroga cobitis, assembly GCA_030578255.1. Lineage (NCBI taxonomy): Eukaryota > Metazoa > Chordata > Actinopteri > Cypriniformes > Leuciscidae > Tiaroga > Tiaroga cobitis. The sequence goes on from CM060613.1 coordinate 38,307, forward strand.
TTAACCCTTTATCCAACAAGCACCAGAGTTATATCAAAGATACTTATGATTTTCTGGAGAAACTAAAAGGGATTATAATCAATCCCGGGGCCAAATTCTTCACACTGGATGTGGAGAGCCTGTATACAAACATTGAAACTCACAGAGGCCTGGAAGCGGTGAAGAGGGCTTTTCAACGCCATCCAGACGAAGGGAGACCGGATAATAGTCTACTGAACCTCTTGGAACTGAGTCTTACTAGGAATGACTTCGAGTTCAACGGTCAATACTTTCTACAGGTGAAGGGAACGGCGATGGGAAAGCGATTCGCCCCTGCTTACGCTAATATATACATGGCGGATTGGGAAGAATCAGTGTTCCCTACATGTAAGAGACTACCTACTCACTACTTTCGTTATCTTGATGATATATGGGGGGTCCAAAGTGCCCACTCTCATCATGAGCCACCTTTAGGACCAGAGAACGAAATTTAGCCGGCACCACTAACTGAAACACTGGATCTCCCACAAAGTCATTACCAAGAGAAACCCACTTCCTAAATAACACTCCATTCCGTACAAAGTAGCCACTGCCTGCACTACTTATCACTGTAGCAGAAACAACACGATCAAACATCTCTTTCAGGGAGGGATCACTTTGCTGCTCCTGCAACAACTCACTCAGTGACACGGACAGAGGAAAATCAGAAAAAGACGGAGCCACTACCTCATCACCACCACTCCCCTCAGATGATGTCTCCACATCAGACTTAACCATTGATCGTGTGACCACACAGGCAGAAACACCCTCAGATGAGTCATTTACCTTCTGATCAGAAATAGGACTAGGAGTAACCACAGGTGATGGTGCAGTGTCAGCCCAAACCCGACTACCAGTCAGGCCATTGCCCAAAATAAAATGAATCCCCTCAATGGGCAACACCGGACGCACCCCTACGGCCACTTCCCCCTGTACCAGCTCACAGTTTAGAACTATTTTGTGTAAGGGAGTAGGCAAAATAGTTAACCCCATCCCACGACTCAATATTCGGTCACCAGTGTCAGTGGCCTCCGATAACGGTAGTACAGAACCCACTATAAACGAATCATAGGCCCCTGTATCTCTTAGGATTTTCACTGGAACTTTAGTGTCATCTCCAACCAGTGAAACAAAACCACTTCTAATAAAAGGACCATATGCAGCCAAAACGTCAAGTTCACAATCAGAAGCAAACAATTCGGAGATTTCACCAGTATCCACAGGTGCAGCCGCTGCAGCCGGTTTAACCTGGTGTTTGCTAGACTTATTTCTGGACTGCAACACTGGACACTCAGCTTTCCAATGTCCCCTGTCATGACAATAGTTGCAACTTGTATCGTGATCAACATTCCCTCGAGACATAGTACCTGCTTTAAACAACCCCACTTTGCTAGAACGCATCCTGTCACCTGAAACCGCCCCCACACTCTTGCCTCTCCATCCAAAATCCTCACGCCCCGTTGTGCGCTCTCTAAAACTGCCCTTATGGAGCAGTACATACTCATCTGCTGACTAAGCCGCCTCCGCAGCAGTAGTGAACTTTTTCTCTGTAACGTATGTGGCAATATGCCCTGGAAGCGTATTTCTGAACTGTTCCAAAATCACCACATCACACAAGTCATCAAACGTGTGAATTTCTAGGGCAGTCAACCACCTTTTAAAATGGTTAGTCAAATCCCTAGCAAACTCCATGTATGTCTGGTCATTCCTTCTCCCCCGTGACCTAAACCGCTGACGATATGCCTCTGGCACCAGCTCATAAGCCTTAAGCATGGCCGATTTGATTTTAGCATAGTTAGAACTATCGTCCATACTCAAGGAAGAATAAGCTTCCTGCGCTTTCCCTGTAAGGACGCACTGAAGCATTAGAGCACAATCTACATCAGACCAATCCCTCGCCTCCGCCACACGTTCAAACATCACAAAAAAAAACATCTGGGTCTCTCTCATTAAAATGTGGTAACAATCGCAAATTATTAATATCAAAGGGACGCACCCCAGCAGGTAAATGCTTACCACGATCTTCACTGGACCACCTGCCCTCTTCACCCAAAGACAGACGATATCCCTCCAGATCTAACTTGGATTTTTCTGTCTGCTGACGAATCGTCTCTACCTCAATTTGTTTTTTTATTTCCAATTCGTGTTTAAGTTTCTCATGCTCCATTTGAATCAACAGTAGCTCCTTCTGTTGCTCAAAAGTGAGGCCCTGCGCCTGTAGCGGTCTAATAGTAGACGTTAGCGAAGATTCCTCTTCCTCTAATTCGACAGTTATAATTCCCCTTTCAATTAATTCAGATTTCACCGCCATTTTAATGTTTTCTCTAATACGTTTATCCCCAGCCACCACTATAGAATAATACTCAGCTATTTTGAGCAACTGCTCACTTGTGCATTTCTCCAAAGCCTCCTCCGACGGAGCCGCAACGAACGTTTCACAGTCAACTATTTCCATTACCATTTCCATTACAATCAGCCAACTCCCCACAACTTACCGTTCCAACAGGCCCAGCTAGACACTAGCGTTTCCCTGTGAGCACTGAGAGGACTAATCCTCAATACGGTTTGGAGTTTCCCCGCTACCTAAAGATCACCCAACTAACTAAGCTCCCCTCTAGTCTTCATGTGGTTACTTGTGGTGGGTATTTACGCACTGAAGACCGCTGGACCAGAAGAGCGACTAGCAAGCTAGCAACCCCCCCAGAGCCACGGACATGCTCCCAAGCAAAGCTTCGCCCACGTTCTCCACAACACTAACCCAGATCTGCTCAACGAGCCCAAAAGAGGATCGTCGCTACAGCCTACCAGAGAAAACTCCGAACCGCTTTTTAAACAATAGCACACAAGGACCCACACCTGTCATCTGGCAACTGTAACACAACGTCTGGACTAAACTTCTCCTTCCCCAGCCTGAATGATGAAGAAGAACAACAAAACAAAATAAATAATTCCACAACAACTTAATTCCAACCAAGCCTAACGCTTACCCTGCTAAATCAGCCAGAATAGCACTGCGCCCCTTCCTTCAAACATCCCCAATCAGCAATCAACCATAACCACCGTACAAACGGGGAAAAAACAAAAATAATTTATCGTACTTGAGCTACCCTGCTCACAACCAAACCGGATTTGACAGTCAAACAAAGCAACCTGCGCGACTAACTATCAACTGTTCAAGCACTCCCCAAACCTATTTTAAACAAATTTACAGATATTTGACATAGATCGCGCTACTCAAACAGTTCAAAAAACGGACGAGTCCCCATTTTGTCATGACCAGGCTCAGAAGGCCATGACAAAAACTGGGAAATGACTCAGCGATTGATTTAACAAGGTTTATTATAACGTAAAATAATCCAAACAATACCTGAATGATGAGATGGGTTAGTCAGCAACCTCAGTCGTGTAAGTGTGGATGAGTGGTCGTGGTGTAAAGTGTTGAAGTGTTAAAGTAAACCAAACATGTAACAGAACCAAAACAAGTGACTGCTGTGTAGCAACAATGACTTTTGCCTTAATTAGCTCAAATTATTCATAGGGAATTTTCATAATTAATCATGGATATGATTATTATCTTGCATGTTGCAGTCAAATTATCGAAATTGAAAATAGAGCGATCGAATATATGAATGATACATCATAACGAATTATAATTCCTCATTCATACATCAATGGTCTCATTACAGATCGATTATATGAGATAACTTTAAGGGAATTCATTTAGTTATCAAACACTCGGTTTGTCCAGCAAACAGCCGTAAGATTAACTTACCAACCTCTCAACAAAGTTATCCCTTTTTATAAACTCCAAGAAATCTCAATGTTCCGGCCGTGAACATTAATTTTCTTGTGCTTATAAAATTTACGTTACTGAAATCGTAACAACTTGTAAAGCTTTGTAGCTATAAGATCATAATTTCATTGACTTGTAAAATAAGCTCTTAGACAGAAAGCAATCAAGAATATGGTTTTAATAATTGAAACTACGGGTACAGAATTCTACATTAAAAACCCCGGGATACATATATGTACATTAACAGTAAAACTAACGAAACAAACAAATAACAACAAGAGGAGAGAGAGAGAGAGAGAGAGAGAGATTGAGAGAGAGAGAGAGAGTGGTCTGATCGAAAGATCATGTGAGCTAGACAGAGAGGGAGAAATAAAGCAGACCTGGAAAGATCATGAGTTTTGCAAAATTCATCACAGACACAGAACCTTTGAGACAACAAAAATCAACAGATCTTAACCCTTGAAAGTATAGTAAAACAGGTACTTGCACCGGTAAAGCTCTGTTGGATGGGTGATGAGAAACCGGCATGTGTCTCTCTCGGTCATGAGGATTCCGAGCGTTCGGGTTCGTCCAGCGCGCGTGAGCGCGGCATGTTTGAATGTCCTTGGAGGTGAAGCTTGCCAGCTGAGGTCGGGCTGGGTTCATTTTCCTCGCGAGAAGAAATGAACCGGGGACCGATGCAGGGATAGGAGAGTGAGAGTTGCACAATTGTTCTCTTTGTGTTGCCGAGGAGAACCGCGTCTTGCGTGTGTGTCCTTAAGAGCGGGTGCGTGCTTTGTCAGCTCTTCCGGGCGAACGTGGTCGCTGAAGGTTCAAAGAGTCTCTTTAAAGTTGAAGTTGCCGATTACGTTCATTTCACTGAAACTAAACGTAAGAAAAGGTCCGAAGACAAAAATAAAGAACGATTAAAGAAAAACGGAGAAAGCTCCCTAAGGAGCCATGGAACCGGAAACCTCTCACAGGGTCTCAACTCTCTAGCCACGTAAGCGCTCTTCTGTGTCTCTTATGGAGAGGAGGGTTCACGCCCCTGTTTGACACATGACCGTCCGCGGATCTGAAGCGGACACAGTTCTCTTTGTCCTGTGTCGGTTTTGCCCACTGAGTCATGAGATTACACTTGAGCCGTTCGGCTCCTGAAATATGAAATGTGTAAAATAATGCACCTTACTTCATTATGCAATCGGAATTCGGCTCCGTTAGATTGAGGGAATTACAGACATATCAAACACGTCACATGAAGATTATCGGAATACAGAGATATGCATATCATAAGCATTTAGTTCCTTCAATGCAAGTCCATTCCTTCAAACACACGTCATACACAAAGTGACTATAAACTGGGAAACACACATGAAATATGACATGCTTATATGCTAAGTTTTAATATTCAAAGTTCGTGTATGAGTGTACGTTAAAGCATGTGTGTGTGTGTGTATGTGATTGTTCTTCAGAGTTCATTGAACGATGGTGGCCGGATGAACTCCTGGTCATCTGCAGTCCCGTGTCTTGGGTGTGTGTGTGCTTCGAATTTGATGAGTTTAATATCTGCGACAACTGCCAATTGTCCTATTGCACAATTCTCTTCTGTGTGTGTAAGCGAAAAACCCCCAGGGGGGGGGGGGGGGGGGGGGGGGGGGGGGAGTCACTTTTAGCTTAATGGTGATGAGTCACATGTGCCATAGTAGTTCTTTTTGTTTACTAATCAGAGACAAGGACCTCATGAGCGCATCATTGTCAGTAATTCAATCAAGTCCAGGCACCATCCGTTTCGTGTGGCAAACTACAAACAGAGGGGCTTTGTGAGTGACTCAGTAACCTAATTAACAGTCCCAGGACATCTACTTTTCTCAGTCTCTGAATTAAAATAATGCAAAACCAGTAGTTTAGGAAAATGGCAGATCTGACCATCTGATCATGGCTACAGCTGGTAGCAAGGATCAGAGACCACAAGATCTTGGAGGTGGAGCTTTTATCTCCTGTGGAGCACTGGGACCAGGTGTTCCCAATCGGGGAGGACCTCTGCAATAAGCTCCTCAAAAACAGAAGAACACGTCACCCTTGCAGCACTGACAAACGTAAACAGTCAAACCACACAGGGGAGTCACATCACATACTTGTATATTTTATATTGATCTATATGTGAATCTGTAGACCATGGCTACACATGACACGAGTTGTGGACTCATTGGCACAAATTAATTTAGATGAGATTAGAGAGAACTGTATTGATCCTACTTTTGTATGTTACAGACTTCCAAAGATGTGTTTGGTCACGTGCTTCACGTGTTCTGCTGTTTTGTTAGATATGGTGGAGAAAACAAGCCTAACCACCAGATGTCAATAATGTGCATTGTGTTAAAGCTTCAAATAATTAACCCTTTTTCAGCACAATTTGAAGAAAGCCTAAAAAATGCTTCAGAAAGCCTTGGTTTCCCATCACTACATTTAAGCGGCACTACACTAAACTTTCAAAAAAAATTAAGAAAATAAACATAAAGAAAGGGGAGAGACAAATTGCAAGACAAGACAAATAATCTTGAGACAAATAGATATAAATGTCTTACCTTAACTTCAGTTGGTTCTTCCCTCTCCAAACTACATCACAGACTGACAATCCTGCAGGATCATCCTGTGGGCATTTATAATTATGGGCTGACAGGAATGCAAACAACCAGGAATAAAATTCAACAAACAACCAAATCTCAATAAAATAAACTTTCTTTACATGCCCTAATCCACAAATTACTATTAAACAGCCATGAATACATATTTCCTCATTGAAAAACTGTTACATTTTAAAACAAACATTCCCCTTCATCTTCTACACTTGGTTTCTCCCAACTTCCAACATGCACCTCAGCACAGATATAAAAGCCCATTCCAGAAGCTGTTCTGGTTTTTCCACTGGTTCTACCAAGCTGTCGCATTGGCCAGTTTTCTGTTTTAATTCAATTGTGCAAAGCAAAACATGCTGTAGCAAAACTCATCTGACTCTGCAAAGATATACTATTGTGTTCAAGTTGAAATTGAGAAAGATCCATAACCTGATTTGTGTCAAAAGGTTAGGAGAATTTATATCTACTGTCTTTTTTTTTCTTTTTCATTGAGTCAGGCTGATGTGATGATAAATTCTTTCTGATAAATTCTGACATATTTCAACTCCTTAAACAGAAGGCCTCTCTCCTTAAAATGTACACGTTAAGTTGAACACCGGAGAGTAAAAATATTTTAATACAAATTTGAAATAAATGTACTTTTGAACTGCGTAAGGCTAAGGCGGTGTATTTCCAACAGCAGATTACCCTCTGCTACTAACCCAAAGACGCTATGGCAGACCCTTCAGGTCATCACTGGAGAAAATGAGAAGAAAAAGAATGTCTATATCCACATTTCTCTACAGGGTACTATTATCTCAAACTTGCAAGTGCTTTCAATGACTATTTTGTATCATCTGTTAAAGAATTGGCAACACATTTTGCAACTTCTTCCTCCTCCTCACCCGTTCTCTCTCTAACACCTGATCAGTTCTCGTTTTCTGAGATCTCACAGAACGGGGTGATAAAAATATTGTGCTGATTAAAAAACTCTCATGCCCGTGATATTTATGGCTTAAACACTTTATTTTTGAAGACTCATGCTGATAGCCTTAGACCTCTCTTTCAGCACTTAATCAATCTTTGTATCAGGCTTTCTATCTTTCCTACTGATTGGAAAAGAGCACAAATCATTCCAATTATTCCTTGTTTCAAATTACAGACCTATAGCAATACTCCCAGCAATGTCGAAGTTGCTTGAAAAACCCTGCATAACCAGTTAAGTTCTTACCTTGAAATGAATAACTGGCACAGTGATTGTCTACAGGGTTTTCGTGCTAAGAGATCTACCATGTCGACTTTCAAATGAAAGATTGGTATCAAAGAGCACACACACACACACACCCAGGTTCCTAAACGACAACAAGGACTTGACAGAGCAGCCATCAAGTGTTAGACAGTATTCTAGGTTATTACGTGTGGAAGTTTTTTGTCCAATAATTAGAATCTCTGTTTCTTCAGAGTTTAGTAGTAGGAAATTACTAGTCATCCAATTTTTTATATCAGCTATGCATTCCGTTAATTTTGTGAATTGGTAAGTTTCGTCAAATGGATCATCCTCTTCCTCTTCCTCATCCTCTTTCTTATCCTCATCCTCTTCCTCATCCTCTTCCTCTTTATTATCCTCTTCCTCATCCTCTTCCTCATCCTCTTCCTCTTTCTTATCCTCTTCCTCATCCTCTTCCTCTTTCTTATCCTCTTCCTCTTCCTCATCCTCTTCCTCTTTCTTATCCTCTTCCTCATCCTCATCTTCTTCCTCATCCTCATCCTCTTCCTCATCCTCTTTCTCATCCTCTTCCTCATCCCCATCCCCATCCTCATCCTTATCCTGTTCCTTATCCTCTTCCTCTTTCTTATCCTCTTTCTTATCCTCTTCCTCATCCTCATCCTCTTTCTTATCCTCTTCCTCATCCTCATCCTCTTTCTTATCCTCTTTCTCATCCTCTTCCTCATCCTCTTCCTCTTTCTTATCCTCATCCTCTTCCTCATCCTCTTCCTCTTTCTTATCCTCTTTCTCTTCCTCATCCTCATCCTTATCCTCTTCCTCATTCAGTGCACCTGTGCACTCTGAACTGGCTTATATTTCATACAGCTGGTTTGATCGCATCATTAGAAACAAGTGTGAACAAGTTATTCTCAGAGTGATTATTATAACTTCACAGTTATTGTTAAAGTCACTGAACTGGCCTTAAGACCATTCATATTCAGTTTCACCTGTAAACACACAGAAACACACGAAAGCCTGAGTAATTATTAAAACAGTTTAATGAATCATAATTTCAGTATTTAAGCTAGTTTACAACAGGAAATATATTTATTAATCCATTTATTTCACATTATACAGAGCGGCTGTCGCTTCGCAAATTTAAATGCGTCTAAGAGTGTGTGAAAATGAGTCTAAAATGAGAAACCGAACTCAAACGTCATAATCACACAAACTAAAGAAGAAAACACTTTGGTTAAATGTTGTAGACCGAGCGCAGTGCATTATGGGTTGCTGTAGCATACAGCATGATGTTTGTATGGGCAGAGAGGTGGATTGTGGGAAGTTTTGGCTCAGAGAAGTGCAGTGTTCATGTGTTTAAAGCCCCATTGGTTCAGATCATCTGGATCTGTATGTACAGCTGTAGAATAATAATAATAAAATAAATAATAATACTCATCAACACTCACTCACACACACACACACACACTCTCTCTCTCTCTATCACACACACACACTCACTCACTCACTTACACACTCACTCACACACACTCAACCACATACACACACTCACACACACAGGCAT
>CM060613.1:50000-87500 GCA_030578255.1 Tiaroga cobitis
ACCTGCTTTGCCACCTGTCTGACGCTCTGGACACAGGTCCCGTACAGGTGATGTGTGTGTGTGTGTGTGTCTCACCTGCTCTGCCACCTATCTGACGCTCTGGACACAGGTCCCGTACAGGTGATGTGTGTGTGTGTGTGTGTGTGTGTGTCTCACCTGCTCTGCCACCTATCTGACGCTCTGGACACAGGTCCCGTACAGGTGATGTGTGTGTGTGTGTGTGTGTGTGTGTCTCACCTGCTCTGCCACCTGTCTGATGCTCTGGACACTGGTACCGTACAGGTGATGTGTGTGTGTGTGTGTGTGTGTGTGTGTGTCTCACCTGCTCTGCCACCTGTCTGATGCTCTGGACACTGGTCCCGTACAGGTTATGTGTGTGTGTGTGTGTGTGTGTCTCACCTGCTCTGCCACCTGTCTGACGCTCTGGACACTGGTCCTGTACAGGTGATGTGTGTGTGTGTGTGTGTCTCACCTGCTCTGCCACCTGTCTGACGCTCTGGACACTGGTCCCGTATAGGTGGCTGTTGTACTGGCCGGCCTCGATGAACCGGTGACTCTGAATGTCTTTTTCCATCTGTTCCCGCGACGACACGAAGTGATAATCGCGCCCGTCCACCTCGTACTCGCGCTTCGGCCGCGTCGTGTCTGTCACACACATGGAGTGTCACTAACCAGTCTTTTACCAGAGTCTTTAGCATCATATCATGTGGATCAGGGTATATAAACGCCGCCCAATAGAACGAGGGAATTCATTTTTAATTTGTGGCCACAATAAATGTATTTTTTGAATGCATGTCATGTGCAGTATTTGCTTGTTTCTCCATAATTTCTTGTGTGCATGTGTTATCTGATAATTTTTTATGTGCAAACGTTGCATCGCATTGCATGTGGACTTGCTAAGCCACTGATCTGGATTATGCGTGTACTATTCTGAAAGATGTCTGAAACTGTGTATTACTAAGACGTTATTTAACTGAATTGAATTTGGTTCATAAATAATTCACTTTTCAACATTGACATTATTACTGAACTGAATTGAATCAAATTGAACAATTAAATTTGTGTTACATTTGATGAACTGCAAAATTGATGCTGTTATATAACAGAACTGAATTGGGATGTCTTACGCGGGACACAGGAGCCAAACTTGTCCGGGAACTCGGAGAGGAGATCGTCATTGACGCGATCCTTGCTCGGCCCGAGGATGATGACTGGGCGCGCGTAGTGCACTGCAGAACAGGAAATGACATCACATTGTTATTCACCATATGACTGGTAACATTTAATTAATTCTACAATTACAGCACAGGACTTCCTGCAGTTTCCCACGAAAATAAAAGCTCTATGGTTTAACATTACAGACGAAAGCATTGTTTTTCATGCGCTGGTCAATTTTGAGATTTTGGTCTATTTTGTATCCATAACTTCAGACTAGTGGAAAGAAAACATCCAAAATACTAATTTAAGTGTTAATTTGATCGCAGCTTATCTATTTGTGCATTTAGATTTCAATTACAATCTATATCTCTTTAAAGGCTGTGAGCTTGAGTCGGAAATCTCCACTTCAGCAGTTTTATTCATGTCTATATTCTGAATGTTTGTTCATCTATCATTCACCTGATTTATAGAAAATGTATCCTATTTGTGAAAATGTATTTGTTTTCTGGCTGTTGACAGTATTTTCTGTTTTATGGAGAGATACAAAGAGAATTCCTCTGTAAAAACCTTTAATTTAACTTAACCTTCAACAAAATCAAACAAGAATTATGAACCAGGCTTTATCCAATGTTCACATTATTGTTCTGGTGATTTAAGAAAACTAGTGCATATTTAATTATATACAGTATTTTGGCATGTTAAAAAACCTGTAATACAAGTACAATACTAGTCTTTAGTGTCCTTGTTAGCGCGCCCGCCTCCCATGCCCGAGACCCCGGTTCCAATCCTGCTGGCTACACATGCAGTAGTAGACCCGAAGACTCACCTTCAGTCTGAATAACCGTCTCATAGCTCACGATGTAATCGCTACGTCCTGAAACACACACACACACACACACACACACACAAGATGTCAGTGTCACATGAGCCACTATGAGCCACAGATGAGAGTCAAACACTCACTGACCGCTGACGGCGTCTCTGCAGCGAGTCTTCATACGGGACCATTCCTTCCTCTCCACCCTACAGGAACACACACACACACACACACACACAGACCTGATCAGCTGCTGTGTGTGATGTTCAGAGTTAGTGTAAGTTCTATTCTAAAAATATACAGTAAGGTTTTTAACTCTGCTTCTGCTAAATGATGGGTAACACTTTACAATGTCCCATTAGTTAAGGTAAGTTCATGACTTAACAACCAATGAGTACAATATTTACTAATGTGTTTACATTATTTAATAAAAATACAATTGTTCCCTATCAGGGAACTCGAGCTGCGTGACAACGCATTGGGAACGCCCCTGCGTGAGTGCGTCATGAAGCACGTATGAAATCAGTCCAATGGCGAGACGGAACGTCATAGGCGGGTGACGTCATCGACCAGGAAACTATATAAGCACCCCAAAACACAACCGCGTCAGCTTCTGAGTCTTCAGCAAGCGCTCTATGTGTGAATATATCAGTCTGTGTCTCAAAGTGTTTTTGTCTGTCCTTAGAAATTGCTAGGCAGGAGTTTTTCACATATATAAAAAACTATAAAGAGACGATATATATATAATATGGCGAGCGAACAGCAGTTCAGAAAGTGTGTTCATCCCTGCCCACGTTATATCACGGGTGGAGATACTCACGATCTGTGTGTTGTTTGTATGGGAGTGCAGCATGCCCAGTCAGCTCTTGAGGGAGCTGATTGCGAGCATTGCGAGCGTATGTCTATGAAAACGCTCCGCCCCCGCCGAGCCCTCTTCGAGGAGAGTGGTTCGGTGCGCGCTCCCCGCGGTTCGGGTCCCGCTGCTGCCGAGGCACAGCGGAGGCTTCAATCGTGGGGATCGCAAATGGATCTATCAGCGGGGATTAAGACGGGCTCTGCCTTTTCTCAGCCCTTACCTGGTAGATCCAGTGCCTCAGATCCGGGTGTGGAAGCACGCGCTGCGGTTTCTTCCCCTCGGGCTGAGGCACCAACACTTCAACTATCCAGTTCTGAGGAATTGGATGTTGAAAGTGTTGATACAGCAGAGACTGGGGACTCGTCACTTCAGTCTCCTGCTAGTGAGGAGCTTATGGAGGTGTTGACTCGTGCAGTTGAAAAATTAAGCATTGAGTGGCCAGCTGATAGACAGGAGTCTAGATTAAAAAGCAAGTTGGATGAGAGATTTTTGCCATCTCGCGCTGCACCTCCACACCGGTGTTTACCGTTCTTTCCCGATCTCCACACCGAGGTGTCGAGATCGTGGAATAGACCGGTTTCTGCTAGAATTTTTACTCAGCAGACCTCTATTTATTCAAATATTTCGGGGTCTAAGTTTTATGGGTATGGGGCGATGCCTAAGGCGGAGGAAGTTTTGGCGAGCCATCTTTCTCCTGATACGGCATCATCCTTTAAGACACCGGCGTTGCCCACCAAGCCATTGCGAAACACCTCAGCTTTGGTGGGCAAAGCCTACTCGGCGGCGGGACAAGCAGCATCATGTCTTCATACAATGTCAATCTTGCAAGCTTATCAAGCAGATTTATTAAAAGACATTAGTGAGGGGGAGGAAATAAGTGCGGATGTTATTAGAGAATTGCGTCAGGCAGCCGATCTCTCTCTCCGTGCCACCAAGGAGACGGCCAGATCAGTCGGCCGTTCTATGGCAGCCCTGGTGGCAACGGAGAGGCACTTATGGTTGAATCTGTCAAATATGAAAGAGAGAGAAAAATCTTTTCTTCTGGACGCGCCGCTGTCGACTGCTGGCCTCTTCGGTGACTCAGTAAATTCAGTCATCGAGAGGTTTCAGGAAGAAAAGAAGCAGGCAGCGGCGGTCCAGAAGTTCCTCCCCCTCCGTGTGCATGTCCCCGGGGCTGCTGGGCGGGAGCAGCCCCGGCCGTCGGGTAGCTCCTCACACAGGGCGCAACAGAAGAAGAGTGTCGCGTCTCGCGCTCCTCCCCAGCAAAACTGGGCCGAGGCGCGGCGCTCTCAGACGAAGTCTTCCAGGGGCAAAGCCGATCTGAGGACGGTTATTGTCGCCAGGAAGACTTCGAAGAAGCCCTGACGCCAAGGGTGTCAGGGTGCTGAGGGTGGTCCCCACCGAGATGGAAAGGTGTTCGCCGCTGTACACGGCGCCCGCTCTATCTCGGTGCCCTCAGGGGCCCATTCTACTAACCCCGCCTGCGTGCCGGGGCGTAGACGGTCCCAGCGAGCACTCTGAGGAGCGGTTTAGAGCGGTCAGACCAGTTGTTCCCTGCCGGTGCGCCGTTACAGGGCACTGTGTCTGCCACTCAAAATACTCCAGAGGCCAGTCTCGAGACACTGGTACCCTTAGTAGAATTTTTGGCAGAGTGGAAAAGCCTTCCAAATGTATCTCATTGGGTCCTGCAGACTATCGAGAGGGGGTACGCGATTCAGTTCAGATCACGCCCGCCTCGCTTCAGAGGGGTTCTGCCCACAGTGGTGGGCCCCGAGCAGGCTCTGGTTATGGAACAGGAGGTGAAAACTCTCCTGCTGAAGGAGGCTATAGAACGAGTTCTTCCACCCAGCAGAGAGCTGGGTTATTACAGCCGATATTTCATCGTTCCAAAGAAGGATGGGGGGTTGCGTCCAATTTTAGATCTGCGCCTATTAAATCGCTCAGTAGGGAAGCTCAAATTCAAAATGCTTACTCTCAAGCAGATCGTGTCACAGATCAGGTCCGAGGACTGGTTTGTCACGATAGATCTAAAGGACGCATACTTCCACATTTCCATCCTTCCATAACACAGGAAGTTCCTGAGGTTCGCTTTCGGGGGCGAAGCGTACCAGTATCGGGTTCTTCCGTTCGGCCTAGCACTGTCTCCCCGAACTTTCACGAAATGTATGGATGCAGCTCTGGCTCCGCTGCGACTCCAGGGCATCCGCATTTTAAACTATATCGACGATTGGTTGATTCTGGCTCAATCGGAGCATCAGGCGGTTCGGCATCGAGATGTCGTTCTCGCCCATATCAAAAAGTTGGGGTTGAGGCTCAACGCCAAAAAGAGTGTGCTTTCTCCAGCACAGAGGACCACTTTTCTGGGCGTGGTTTGGGATTCGACGACGATGCAGGCACGTCTGTCTCCTGCTCATATAGCTTCGATTCTCTCAGCCGTCAAACAGGCAAAGCTAGGCCAGTCACTCACTGTGAAAGAATATCAGAGGATTCTGGGTCTGATGGCAGCAGCGTCCAACGTTATACCTTGCGGCCTGCTGTACATGAGACCACTGCAGTGGTGGCTCAGGACCAAGGGGTTCTCCCCGAGGGGAAACCCGCTCCGCAAGATCAGGGTCACGCGACGGTGTCTCCGTGCTCTGGCTATGTGGAAAGAACCTTGGTTCCTGTCCCTAGGTCCTGTGGTGGGGGCTCCGTGTCGTCGTGTAACACTAACGACGGACGCCTCTCTCACAGGCTGGGGGGCGATCATGAGTGGTCGCTCGGCCCAGGGTCTGTGGCAGGACCATCATCTTCATTGGCACATAAATTGTCTAGAAATGATGGCGGTGTTTCAGGCTCTGAAACACTTACTCCCAGAACTGAGAGGTCACCATGTTCTTGTCCGGTCAGACAACACATCAGTGGTCTCTTATATAAACCATCAGGGGGGTCTGCGTTCGCGGCCGTTATACAAGCTGGCTCGCCAGATCCTTCTATGGTCCCAGGGGAAGCTTCTTTCATTGAGGGCAATTTATATCCCTGGATATTTGAATCAGGGGTCAGACATCCTGTCGAGGCAGGGGCTGAGGCCCGGGGAGTAGAGACTCCACCCCGTGGTGGTGGAGCTCCTATGTAAACATTTCGGTCGTGCCGAGGTAGACCTATTTGCATCCAGGGAAACATCACACTGCCAACTGTGGTTTTCCCTAAGTCCTCCAGCCCCTCTGGGGTTGGACGCGATGGTACAGGAGTGGCCGAGGTCACGCCTGTACGCATTTCCCCCGATTGCTCTGCTCCCAGGAGTTCTGGAGAGGGTTCGCTGGGACGGGGTCAGTCTACTGTTGGTAGCCCCATACTGGCCGGCCCGAGTTTGGTTTTCGGACCTAATTTCTCTCCTAGACGGCTCTCCCCTGGAGATTCCGTTGAGGAGGGATCTTCTTTCTCAGGCGAGCGGGTCGATACTTCACCCCCGCCCAGATCTATGGAGGTTGTGGGCTTGGCCTCTGAGGGGGCCCAGCTCATAGATTCTGGTCTCTCGACTGAGGTCGTGGAGACCATCCTCCCCTCCAGAGCTCCGGCCACTAGGAAATTATATGCCTTTAGGTGGAAAATTTTCACCTCTTGGTGTGGAGAACACCAGTTGGACCCAGTCAACTGCCTGGTCGGTGCAGTGCTGGAATTCCTTCAGGAGCGTTTCTCCACAGGGTTATCCCAACTCCACACTGAAGGTGTATGTGGCGGCCTTATCTGCTTACCACGTCCCTTTGAGTGGAGCTTCTCTCGGGAGACACCCACTTGTAACCCGTTTCCTTCGTGGCACTCTGAGGCTGAGGCCAGCAGTTCGCACGAGGGTGCCGACCTGGGATCTGGCGGTTGTTCTAGAAGGTCTCTCTCTAGCAACGTTCGAGCCCATTGAAGAAGTTTCGAAGAAATTCCTCACTCTTAAAACTATCTTTCTTCTGGCTATATCTTCACTAAAAAGAATAGGAGATATTCAAGCTCTGTCGGTCTCTCCCTTGTGCTTGGAATTTGCACCAGGCATGGTGAAGGCTTTCCTCCTCCCTAGGCCAGGATACGTTCCCAAAGTACCAACCAATGTGGTCAGGCCTATTGTACTGCAGGCTTTCTGTCCTCCTCCATTTCTGACGTCGGACCAAGAGAAACTAAATCTGCTCTGCCCTGTTAGGGCCCTAGATGCTTACGTCCACAGAGCTGCCCTGTGGAGGAAGAGTGAACAGCTATTCGTTTGCTTTGGACCCCCTAAGAAGGGTTTTTCAGTATCTAAGCAGAGGTTGAGCAAGTGGGTGGTCGAGGCCATCTCACTTGCCTACGAGTCTGCCGGTCAGCCTTCTCCTTTGGCTGTCCGGGCTCATTCAACTAGGAGTATGGCTGCCTCTAAGGCTATCCTGTCAGGAGTATCAATCCAGGATGTTTGTGATGCGGCAGGCTGGTCCTCACCGCACACATTCGTGAAGTTTTATCATCTTGACTTCAGCTCCACTCCAGGGGCGCAGGTGCTTTCGTCTGAATGTGCGCTCTGACTTCACACGACGGACACTTGCTCGTATGGCGACGTTGGTATTAGCGTTACCAATGCGTTGTCACGCAGCTCGAGTTCCCTGATAGGGAACGTCTCTGGTTACGTATGTAACCCTAGATCCCTGAAGGGAACGAGACGCTGCGTGTCTATGCCATACTCCCAGCATGCCCATGAGCACTTGCTTCAGTCTTATCAGAAGCTGACGCGCTTGTGTTTTGGGGTGCTTATATAGTTTCCTGGTCGATGACGTCACCCGCCTATGACGTTCCGTCTCGCCATTGGACTGATTTCATACGTGCTTCATGACGCACTCACGCAGGGGCGTTCCCAATGCGTTGTCACGCAGCGTCTCGTTCCCTTCAGGGAACTAGGGTTATATACGTAACCAGAGACGTTCATTGTTAGTTCATGTTAGCCCAGGTCAATAATGATTACAGACACAACTTTTGATTTGAATAATATAGTAGTAAATTGTAACGACTGAGACAAATCAGACACAATTATTTGTTATATGTAACAAATAATCTTTAAAACTCACCCTGGGATCTATGTTTCCATCCCCCCAACAAGGGCAAGAAGGGTCTTGGTTACCATGACTACGATCAGATAAGTTGGTTTTATTGCTGTTAAAAATGTGCTCATGTGGTTAAGGCAGAGGCCATAGAAAGACCCACAGTCCTTAAAACAGACTTTCAAGTCAAGTCATCTTCATTTATATAGTGCTTTTAACAATGGATTGTTTCAAAGCAGCTTTACAGAGATAAACATATAATTTAAGGTAACAGAGACGGTTTTGGCTGTTTGACTTTCCAGCATCAATTTATGGTCGAACTGATCTATAAATGAACATCCACCCCAGGACACTGTGTGAATGATTTACTGTTTTGTGTACTATTATGTCTTTGATACTACAGTATGTACTTTATGATGCAACCAACGGTCAATGTCAAACCCCACTTGTATCGTGTCTCCTTTCTAATTAATCCTCATTTAATGACTCACCCTTTAGTGTACATCACCTTCTCTTAAAATGCAGTGTGTGTTTGTTATATCTATCTGAGTATACGTAAATGGACACAAACGGCAAGGCCTATGTCTAACCACACTTTAGATAGAGTCATAAATCCTCCCAACAGAGGAATCTCCCACTTAGAAATTCCCCCTTGCTGATTGGTCGAGCCAACCCTGAAAGGTGGGACCTTTCTCAGGCTTTAAATGGCCTCTACACAAGCCCTTCCCTCTCTTGGCCTTCTCGGTACATCCTGGGAGCCGTGCTGACCTGTGTGGCCTTGACTCACAACCAGCCGTTGTGCTCATGGAGAGAGAGAACTTTCAACCAGAACAGAGTCCAACTAACCATTATCCATAATCCAACAGAGAAGAAAACGCTTGCAACTTCAACGCTTGACACTCAAGGAACCATCAACACCCTTTTTCTGGAACTTCACGAAATGCTTTCACTGCAAAGCCCATGTAAGTATATATTTAATGAGGTGCTCTGAAAATGATAAGCTGATTGTTCTTTTAATTTTCAATGAATCTTTTCCGTAGCTTCATTTCATTTCCGGTTTCATTCTGTCATTTACCATCTACCCATGTCTGTGTAATTGTTTGTATGTTAGTTATGTGTTCGTAATTATAAGTTATGAGTTATTTTTATTATTTCCCCTTTGAGCTAACTCATTACAAAATTTTGAAATTAATATTAACTAAGATTAATAAATGCTTATTGAAAAACATTCCCAAATGATGAATAAATCTGCCACGGTTCATGGATTCATTGACTCATTCTCTGTGTGTGTGTGTGTGAGCGTGTAAGTGTGTGTGGTGCTTGTGGCTGATCAGCTCATTAGCGCTATTTAATGTCTGTGTATTCTGTCCTATGTTGTCAGATGGTTTGGTTTCTCCTGTGGTCGAGTCCTGGTCCTGTTCGTGTTCTCTGGCTTCTTTTCTTCGTTCCCTGCTGGATCTCTATCCCTGCGCTGCCTTGTGTCTCTGTTACCTGCCATCTATCTGATCTGACCCCTTCTATCATCACTGTTGTTATTATTCATTATTCGTCTTTTTCACTCGCTACTGAATCCGCTTCTACTTCCTGACAAAATCAGCATTCAAGGTGTGTTTTTGCATTGTTTTTGAATTTATAGATTTGCTGTAAATTGAATCATTTTCTATTATAGAATACTATTGTATTTTTAACAGGCAACATTTATAAAAAAAAAAGTTAATTTCAAACATTTCAATAAATCTACCAGCAAATACAGATGTATATTCACTGCATCTGCTATTTTTTTTCACTGACACACACACACACACACACACACACCTCCTCTTGCTGGGTATGTATCCAGTCTCCTCCAGTTCTCCATGTGGAGACAGTTTTCCGGCCTGCCACCATTCCTCATCACTGCAGTCAAACACCTGCAGAATGTCCCCAAACCTGAAGCTCACAGCCTGCGACAGGAACCCACAGTCTGCCGTTTTATCGTAGTCAAACAGAGCCCTGAAGACAGAGAGACGGTCAGAAAGACAGATGGTCAAACAGACAGATGGACAGACAGACAGATGGACAGACAGACAGATGGACAGACAGACAGACAGACAGACGGTCAAACAGACAGATGGACAGACAGACAGACGGTCAGACAGACAGATGGACAGACAGACAGTCACACAGAGAGACAGATGGTCAGACAGACAGACGGTCAGACAGACAGATGGTCAGACAGACAGGCAGATGATCAGACAGACAGACAGAATGATGGTCAGACAGACGAACAGACGGAAGGACAGACAGACAGATGGTCAGACAGACAGATGGTCAGACAGACAGACAGACAGACAGACAGTCAGACAGACAGGCAGACAGACGGTCAGACAGACAGACAGTCAGACAGACAGACAGACAGACAGACAGACGGTCAGACCGATGGTCAGACAGACGGTCAGACAGACAGACAGACAGACAGACAGATGGTCAGACAGACAGATGGTCAGACAGATGGTCAGACAGAAAGACAGACAGACGGACAGACGGTCAGACAGACAGACAGACAGACAGACGGTCAGACAGACAGACAGACAGACAGACAGACAGACGGTCAGACCGATGGTCAGACAGACGGTCAGACAGACAGACAGACAGACAGACAGATGGTCAGACAGACAGATGGTCAGACAGATGGTCAGACAGAAAGACAGACAGACGGACAGACGGTCAGACAGACAGACAGATGGTCAGACAGACAGATGGTCAGACAGATGTTCAGACAGACAGACAGACAGACAGACGGTCAGAGAGACAGACAGACAGACGGTCAGACAGACCGACAGATGGTCAGACAGACGGTCAGACAGACAGATGGTCAGACAGATGGTCAGTGAGACGGTCAGACAGACAGATGGTCAGACAGACAGACAAACAGACAGTCAGTCAGACAGACAGATTTATGTTTTAAAAACAAATCAAAATTAAGTGAGGTTATGCTTAAAACTAGGACAAATATGTGCTAGTGGAGTCTGAAAAATAAGATTACTTTCCCTTTAAATTAAGATTATAAGCAAACAGTTGAGCAAAACAAAAAGTTTGTTTTGAGTCTGTGTGTGTTTCTGTCTTCAGTACCTGATGAAGAAGCTTCTCTTTCCACTCCGTAATGACGCCGCTGCAGAAACTAAACTGCTGTTCATCAGCTGCTCACGCAGGTCATGGATCTTCGCTTCGAACCGGCTGTACTCTAAACACACACACACGTGTCAGGCTCGCTGGGCTCTGATTCGTCAGTGCCGTTTTAGCTATTTTAGCATTAGCATGTGTTGTGCGTCTCACCCTCGGGCCTGTACTGCGTGATGATGGTAACCGTCTGTCCTGCATTCTTCAGTGCAGCGGCCGCCTGTTCATGTGTCGCATGACGCAGATCCACACCGTTCACCTGCAACAGTAACACCGAGTGAGTGACAGTCGTACAGCATGTCCCAGTAGAAGTGTGTGTGGATCGGACGTACACTCAGGATCTGATCTCCTTTCTTAAGCTCTCCGCTCAGATCAGCTGCTCCTCCCGCTAAGATGAAGGAGATGAAGATCCCTTCGCCATCCTCACCGCCCACGATATTAAAGCCCAGCCCGGTGGAGCCCCTGAGAATGACCACACGCCGCGGCTCCCTGATGGACATGAGCACGAGCTTACAGCACACCTTATGAACCCTCGTCAACATTTGTTATGACATCTGCTTCAAACATTACAATGCTCATAATAACTTTCGTGAACTCTACAATAAGTAAATCCACTTCACCAGCTAATTACTCTTTAATGCTATAGAAATATTCACAGCTCTACCATAAAAACGGAAATTCAAACACAAAATTCTAAAGATGCACACTTCTTTCTCTGGTGCTTAAGAACTATAGAAGCAATAGAAAGTGTCTTTGATATGTGCTAATTTGCATATCTGCATAAACATGAGTGTAGTCACCTGGGCATGTCCTCGTCTCCCAGCAAGAGGCCTTTAGGGATGGGCGAGTAATGGCGTGGAGACGAGGGACTGAGGGCTTGTGGGTAATCAGACATGTCCATATGAGTAGCATAGGCTGCAGAAACACACAGACGTCAGAGTGTGTGTGTGTGTGTGTGTATGTATGTGTGTGTGTGTATGCATGTGTATGCACTCACAGCTGGTGATGTCAGGAGGGTTGTAGGTGTCTTGATGATGATGATGATGATGATGATGAAGAGTTTTGGCAATTCTCAGATACACAACCTCCCCTGTGTTTTTCAGCGCAGCTACTGCATCTTCATGCATCACATCCTCTAGATACATGTTATTCACCTAAACACACACACACATACACACTTCATGACTGTAGATCATTTGATACAGCTAACCTGCATCACTGAACATCCATGACTACCATCGGTTACCCCTCACACAGTGTTTTACTGGTACACTGTAGGCGAAACTGAGAGATTGAGCACACTGAACCAAGGTTCACTATCAGTCAGTCACGTTCAACATTACGTCAGCACTGATTGACGCAGGGGATCTCACTTGATAGCCCAATCATCTTTGAGTGGTAACAAAACAAGCCAATGGACATTGGCGAGTGAGATTTGCATGGCAAGCTACTCCCCGTACATGTAAGATAAGATAAGAAAACTTTATTGTCTGTCACAAGTGACAGAAATTTGTCTAAGAATTCTGCAAACTCGTTAATTCATCTAAATCGACAACTTGTATGTTAGATCCTATATCGACTAAGCTACTGAAAGAGATGTTTCCAGAGGTCATATATCCTCTTCTTAATATCACTAATTTATCTTTGTCTCTAGGATTCATACCAAAAACCTTTAAACTGGCTATGATAAAACCGCTTGTTAAAAAACCACAACTTGATCCTACAGAATTAGTCAATTACAGGCCGATCTCGAATCTGCCTTTTCTGTCAAAGATATTAGAAAAAGCAGTATCTTCACAACTATGTTCCTTTCTAGAAAGAAATGATATCTGCGAGGATTTTCAGTCCGGATTTAGACCGTATCATAGTACTGAGACCGCTCTCATTAGAGTCACAAATGATTTGCTCTTATCATCCGATCGTGGTTGTATCTCTCTATTAGTGTTACTCGATCTAAATGCTGCATTTGACACCATTGACCACAACATTCTTTTAAATAGACTAGAAAACTATGTTGGCATTAGTGGAGTTGCATTAGCATGGTTTAAATCATACTTAACTGACCGTTCTCAGTTTGTAGCAGTAAATGAAGAGATGTCTTATCGATCACAAGTTCAGTATAGCATACCACAAGGCTCAGGACTAGGACCGCTGCTGTTCACTCTGTACATGCTACCATTAGGATGTAACACTAAGGTCAAAGGTCACATAAATAAATGAGGCGGGATCAATCACCATTTGCCAACAGTTATATTCCCCTTAGGTCAAGTATACATTTTGTCACCATACAACAAGCAAAACCTCATAAATGTGCACCTACTCAAAGTCCCGAGTTATCCCAATTGTCCTTGGTCCATCACCATTGTAGGTGTTTAAGATGTTATAAGTACATTGTCCATGTTTGTTCGCCAAGGGTTAATTCCACGGAAAAAGTGTCTTTTGTTCAGAAGTCCAGATACACTTCCATGTTGAAGATAACAACAAGAGCTTGAACAAGTTGAGAACCCTCAATATCAAGCAGATACCAAAACCCTCTGGTCAAAATAAAACACACATGAGGTTCAGCAAGCAAAATACTTTTGCACAATATACCTTTGTTAATAATAAAGAAACGAATAAAATATACTCACATTGAGAAGTTGAACACATATGTTCCTCAACAGGGTTTTCCAAGCATGGAAAGAGCATTTGCTCTCAGCTAACAGGTATACCTAACTCACACTTCCCTCTTCCTTTTACACTCTTGTGTAGAGATAAGGGCTCCCTAGTGCCCTCTAATGGCCTGGAGTAAAATTGCAACTCTCATTCACCATAGGAGACAGGTGACAGTTTACTAGGACTGTTACACACCCCCCCCTCTCAAAAGAAGGCCTGACCTGGCCGTAAAACTTTTTCAGATTTTCTACATGGTATGTCTCAACTTGTTTAGGTTCGGTTAACAGCTCAACTCTGTAGTTTACCTTATTCAACTGTTTCAAAACTCTGGCAGGCCCATGCCACTTAGGAGCTAGTTTGGCCATAAAGGCATCCCTTGCATGAGACAACGGGTGAGTACGAACCCAGACGAGTTCCCCTTCCTGGAAGGTCTCCTGCCTCCTCTTCAGGTTGTAGTACCTCTGTTGTCTGCTCTGGGCTTTCGCAACATTCTCCTTTACTCTCTCCAGAAGTGACTGCTGACGTTCAACAACTTCATACGCAGATTGGTCGGGATCAGGCGAACGATATTGGAACAGTTCAAGGGGTCCTTTCAACTTGCGTCCTAGAGCGATTTCCGCTGGGGTATACTTCGTACTCTCCTGCCAAGCTGAATTGATTGCAAACCTGAACTCATGTATCCAATGGTCCCAATTCCGATGATTGTCCTTGACATATGAGGCAATCATGGTCTTAAGAGTTTTGTTTACCCTTTCTGTCAGGTTAGTCTGCGGATGGTATGCAGTGGTAAGTTTTTGAATGGCACCCCATTGTCTACAGGTAGCGTTCAGAAGTTGTGAGGTAAATTGTGGTCCTCGGTCTGATACCAAATACGTAGGTACCCCCCAACGGGTAAAGATATCTTTGATAAGGATGTTAGTTATCAAAGGTGTCTTAGCCGACCGCAAAGAGAACACCTCGACCCATTTGCTACAGTAATCCACAGAAACCAGTAAATACTCATTCAACTTCTTGCTCCTTGGAAATGGTCCCATAAGATCAATGCCAATCATATATCCAGGTTCTTTTACCGGAGTAGATTGAAGGGTTCCAGAAAGTTTGGATATACATGGCTTGTATTGTTGACAGGTTTGGCATTGTTTGCAGTGATCCCACACATCTCGCTGGATTCCTGGCCAGTACCCCACGTTGAGTAGTCTACGCAATGTTTTCATGCGTCCCAGATGCCCACTTAAAGGATTGTCATGTGCAAACTGGAGAAACTGCTGCCGGAGATCCTTTGGAATAACTACTTGCAAAGTATGACCCTCTTGACTTTCCGGGACACATCTGAACAGAAAACTGTTCTGTACAACGTAATGGATACGTTGGGGATCGATAGGGTTAAGCTTTGCTTCATCCCACAGAGGCTGCAATGATTGATCACTTTTTTGACTTCGACCGAGTTCTTCCCAGTTGATCGATAAGTCTCCATTAACATCCTTTGCCTGGCATACCGCCACACTTCCCAGTGGCTCTCCCTCAGGTATTGCACGGGACAACGAATCAGGCACAACATTACATCTCCCTTTCCGGTACCTGACAGTAAAGTCAAATCCCTGGAGTCGAATAGCCCACCTAGTAAGTCTCGATGTTGGACGAGGATGGTTGAATACCCAAGTGAGTGCGGCATGATCAGTAAGAACTTCAAAGGGTTGCCCTTCTAGATACTGTCGCCATTTCTCAACTGCCCAGACGACAGCGAGGCACTCCTTCTCTGAAACAGCATATGTCTTTTCAGCTCCTTGAAGCAGACGGGATGCATAAGCGATGACATGTTCTCCCTTTTCCGAATCCTGAGTCAGTACAGCCCCAAGTCCTAAATCGCTAGCATCGGTCTGCACTTTAAAGGATCTACTTGAGTCTGGGGGCACCAGAACCGGAGCTTTTTGCAGGGCATCCTTCAAATCTTCAAAAGAATGTTGGCACTCTTTAGTCCAGTTCCATGGTACACCTTTCCTTTTAAGTGCATGAAGCGGAGCAGCACGTTCCGAAAAATATGGAATAAATCGGTGATACCACCCAGCAAGACCTAGGAATTGCTCAACTCCCTTAATGTTTTTAGGCACAGGAAAATTCTTGACAGCATCCACTTTGGAATCCTCTGTCTTGATGCCTTCCGCTGAAATTACATGTCCTAAGAAAGTCAGTGATTTCCTTACCAATTTACATTTCTTAAGATTAAGCGTTAGGCCAGCCAACTCCAGCACGACAAACACCTTCGTCAGATCCTGGATGTGTTGCTGAATGTCTCTGGAGTACACAACAATGTCATCTATATACACGAAACAACATTTGCCAATAAGATCTTGTAGAACTTTGTTCATGAGTCTTTGGAATGTTGCTCCAGCATTTTTCAACCCAAATGGTAGACGGACAAACTCATACTGGTTGTACTTTGTAACAAAAGCAGTTTTTTGGATGCTACTTTCATCCATCACCACTTGCCAGTATCCAGTCTTGAGATCTAGGGTACTAAATATTGTTGCTCCGTAAACAGACTCCAAGATCTCTTGTATCTGAGGCATGGGAAAACCATCTAGTGGGGTTTTGGCATTCAGTGCTCGAAAATCCACACAGAAACGCATTCCACCATCCTTCTTGGGCACAAGCACTACTGGAGCGGACCATGGGGAGACAGATGGTCGTATTACCCCTTTATTCAGCATGGCTTTGACTTCCTCATCAATAAAGTTTTGCTTATTGATTGGAACAGGATATGCTCTTTTCCGTACGGGAACAGGGTCATTAGTTATAATCTGGTGCTGAATGATAGAGGTTTTACCTAATGTATCCGTACAGACAGTCGGCCAATTAAACAACAACCCCTCTAAACGCCTCTTCTCTGTACGGGATGCATCCGCAAGACCCACCAACTCCTTGATGGCAGCTGTGGTATCGCTAGATACTTGCACTATCGGCAGTGCACATTGTAGGTTAACTGATGATGGTTGGTCATAACAAGAAAAAGGATGTACTGTTTCTTTCTCTCCAGGCAATGAATATGTGGAGGAGTCAAAATCCAACTTGACTCTGCATGTTACCAGGAACTAAAGGCCTAATATGAGCTGAAAGGCTAAGTCCTCATCTCTCATGATGAATAGTCGCACTGGGTTTGTGCATCCTTGCAGGGCACACTCCCAAGTAACTTCACCCGATGCCCTCTGGACCTGTCCATTGGCAAGGGTAAATGTCTGTCCCCGACTAGACCGCCAAGATTCCGTCTCATCCTTCCATCTCCTCCACAATGACTCCTGGATTAATGAATAGGAGCTGCCTGTATCCAGGATGGCTTCACAAGATTGGCTACGCAAAATTATAGTCAAGGTTAGAAGTTTGACATTACCTCTGGTCACTAATGCCATGCTGTGACTTCCGGGCTTTCCTCTGCTGTACCTATCTTGGCCTCCTCTTCTGGAAGACTGTTCAGCCTGTCGTTGCTTCCAGAAGGCCCTTTCCTCAGCAAGGTCTCGCTCTACCAAAGCTCCTGTGCGCACCAAGTCATCAAAGGTATTCACTGTTCCTCTCAAAATACTAGCAATACGGGGATTACAGTTTCTTAAGGCAGCCTGCAGAATCTCTCTCTCAGACATCGTTGGTTTCAGTCTAAGGCATAAGGCTCGATACTGGAAAGCAAATGTTCGAAGATCCTCATCAATCCCTTGTTTTCTCTCTCTTATCCTCCTTTCCGCTTCAACCTCATGATCATCAGGTAAAAAGGACCGCAAAAAGGCAGTTTTGAACTGACTCCATGTTTTAACTTGTGCTTTCTCAGCCACCCACCAATCCTTGGCGGTATGTGTCAGTACTGATGGCAGAGTTGCTAATATTTCAGCATCACTCATGGGTCGGACAGCCAGATACTCTGCACATTTTTCCAGATAGACTATCGGGTCTTCATCTCCGGTGCTCCCAAATTTAGGGAATTCAATTTTAACAGCCATTCTATATGGCAGCTGGTGTAGCATTGGAGTTAAATGTACATCTGGTGTTGATGTGGTAGTTGGTGTGGAGGTAGCTCCAGGTGCAAGACAAAGCGAAGATTTAAGATGGTTGTCTCTTCTTTTCATGCAATCCATTATTGTTTTACCCATCTCTTGTAGCTGGTCTTCTATGGTTCTCTTCAGGCGGTTAGTCTTTTCTTCTACAAAATCAACAAGATCTTCTTCCAACTTCTTCACACTTTGGTTGAGTGATGATTGAGTGGTCATTAGCTGTATCAAGTCTGGCTTCATCCCCTCAATAGCAATCAAACGCCGGTCATATTGCTGAAGATAATTCTGAACAGAGGAGTCCACTCCATGAACACGTTCTTTACTCTCTTTCTCCATATTACCAATTCTGACCTCCAGTTGTCTCACCTTTGTTGCAATAGTAAGACTGATCAGACTTTCATCCTCCTCTTCTGGTGGTGGTGGCGGAAGACAACTTGAGTCATTGTCTTCTTCTGGAACAGCCACTCCTCCTTCTGACTCTAAATAGAGGCTGTTGAATGAGCAAATCAGCTCTCGAACTGGCTCACGTCGGGTTACAAAAGGTTCAGAAGTATAGTCTGGTTCCATTTTGAGATTAGACTCAACGTTGTCTCATGCAAAGGCATCAACCAAGTCTTAAAGTAAAATATGAGGCAGTTATCCGTCACAACCCATATATTCTTAAATTGCAACCAAGCACTTGAGTAAACACACATGGGGGAAAAATAAGCTTATTCAAAGAAAACATACATTTCAAAAAAGCACACTCTCATTTCACTCTTGAGGAAAGTTGTTGGGATGGCGATTCAGGATTCAGGCCCTGTTCGGGCGCCAAATTATGTAACACTAAGGTCAAGGGTCACAAAAATAAATGAGGCGGGATCAATCACCATTTGCCAACAGTTATATTCCCCTTAGATCAAGTATACATTTTGTCACCATACAACAAGCAAAACCTCATAAATGTGCACCTACTCAAAGTCCCGAGTTATCCCAATTGTCCTTGGTCCATCACCATTGTAGGTGTTTAAGATGTTATAAGTACATTGTCCATGTTTGTTCGCCAAGGGTTAATTCCACGGAAAAAGTGTCTTTTGTTCAGAAGTCCAGATACACTTCCATGTTGAAGATAACAACAAGAGCTTGAACAAGTTGAGAACCCTCAATATCAAGCAGATACCAAAACCCTCTGGTCAAAATAAAACACACATGAGGTTCAGCAAGCAAAATACTTTTGCACAATATACCTTTGTTAATAATAAAGAAACGAATAAAATATACTCACATTGAGAAGTTGAACACATATGTTCCTCAACAGGGTTTTCCAAGCATGGAAAGAGCATTTGCTCTCAGCTAACAGGTATACCTAACTCACACTTCCCTCTTCCTTTTACACTCTTGTGTAGAGATAAGGGCTCCCTAGTGCCCTCTAATGGGCTGGAGTAAAATTGCAACTCTCATTCACCATAGGAGACAGGTGACAGTTTACTAGGACTGTTACAAGGAGATATCATTAGGAAACATGGAGTTAGCTTTCACTGTTATGCCGATGATACTCAGCTGTATATTTCTTCAAAACCCAACGAAACTTACCAATTCACAAAATTAACGGAATGCATAGCTGATATAAAAAATTGGATGACTAGTTATTTCCTACTACTAAATTCTGAAAAGACAGATATTCTAATTATTGGACAAAAAACTTCCACACGTAATAACCTAGAATACTGTCTAACACTTGATGGCTGCTCTGTCAAGTCTTCGTCGTCGGTTAGCAACCTGGGTGTGCTCTTTGATACCAACCTTTCTTTTGAAAGCCACGTGTCTAGTATCTGTAAAACTGCATTTTTCCATCTTAAAAATATATCTAAAATACGCCATATGCGCTCATTGGGAAATGCGGAACAATTAGTCCATGCGTTCATGACCTCAAGGCTAGATTATTGTAATGCTCTACTGGGTGGTTGCCCTGCACGCTTAATAAATAAACTATAGCTAGTTCAAAATGCCGCAGCTCGAGTTCTTACCAGAACCAGGAAATATGACCATATTAGCCCGGTTCTGTCAACACTGCATTGGCTCCCTATTAAACATCGTATAAATTTTAAAATATTGTTGATTACCTACAAAGCACTAAATGGTTTAGCTCCGCAGTACTTGAGCGAGCTCTTAACGCATTATAGTCCTTCACGTCTATTGCGATCTCAAAATTCCGGCCAGTTGATAATACCTAGAATATCTAAATCGACTGCTAGCGGTAGATCCTTTTCCTATTTAGCACCAAAACTTTGGAACAGTCTTCCTACCATTGTCCGGGAAGCAGACACACTCTGTCAGTTCAAATCTAGACTAAAAACACATCTCTTTGACCTAGCATACACATAATACATTATAGACTTCTGTAATTCAATGTTAGGGTGCATAGATTAGGTCAGCCGGAACTGGGAACACTTCCCTTAAATCTTGATGTACTCGCTACATCATAAGAAGAATGGCATCTACGCTAATGTTAGTGTCTTTGTTTATCCCGAGGTTTTCCCACAGCCTGCCGGATCCAGGCCGTGTCCAGATCTGACGAAGGAGATCCGCCTGGACCCGATGACAATGCAGTGCTGAAGTGTCAACTATCCTCTCCCTATGGAGGATCCCTTTCTCACTCTACAGATAAAGCGTTGTGAATTCCGGCTCGCGTACCCCAAAGTGATAAAATAAAACAAAATTCTGTATCAAAATTTATAGGCAAGACAAGTAGTTTGTTTAGGCTGGGTTGTATGAATTACAAACCTGCGCACATATTTTAAAAAAGCACATAACTATAGAATCAATTCTGAATGAGCATGTGAACGCCGTCAGCGTTAATCACAGGTTCGCGTTTAAAGTCTGATAATTTTGACGGAGGTGAATCAATCAAAGTTAACTTTAGCTGGAAATAACATTATTCAAGAACCGCTATAATGCCAAAACAATCTGTTACCTTAAATTATATGTTTATCTCTGTAAAGCTGCTTTGAAACAATCCATTGTTAAAAGCGCTATATAAATGAAGATGACTTGACTTGACTTTGACAAGACAAGTACGGGTATAATAGCTTGTGTGTTTGATCACTTCAGTGCTCAGCCAATCTGTTTGCGTGTGAGCTGACAAGAAGGAGAAGCAGTTCTGTGTTAGTGAGACGGCACATTTAGTGGTGTGTGTTGCATAAGAGAGCAAACTTGCACGGTTAAGAGCAGCGATCGCACCACTGGGCAACTAATAAAAGAGCAGTTTCCTAAAAGTGCAAGCACGGATGATGCTGCTTACCCGTCTTACAGCCACGATCACTGCCTCGCGTGTCTGGCCCGTAAGTATGCTGAGCCAGCATTCGTCAATGACTCATGTTCCCAACGCGAGAACATGACCATCGTGATGTGGAGATTGAGACTCCTATACCTTGAAAAAGTCAAGTCACCTTCATTTATATAGCGCTTTAACAATATAGATTGTTTTAAAGCAGCTTTACAGTGATAATAGGAGTTTACAGTAACAGAGATTGTATAGGCTTTACAACAGCTCTAGAATAAAGTTAGTGTCCAGCTAAAGTTAGTTTTACTTGATTCACTTCCATTACAAAGATCATTAGTTATTAACTTAGGGGCGCTAACACGACACCGTTCTAACAGAAAACCCTTAACGCGCTCTGGCCGCTGACTCGCACAACAACAGTGCCTGGTGGCATCAATTGCCTGAAGTTGCTAGAAGTACTGCTGGCCCTGTGCCAGTTTTGCCTGTTGTTGCAGGGCAAGCATGTGCTGGTCTGGATGGACAACACAGTAACGGTGGCATACATCAACCGTCAGGGTGGTCTACGTTCATGTTGCTTGTCGCAACTCACCCACCATCTCCTCCTCTAGAGTCAGCAGATACTCGGGTCGCTCCATTCCATTGACATATTACGAGTGAGCACCATCGAGTAGTGGATGCACTCTCACAACAGCTCACGCTGCCGGGAGAATGGAGACTTCACCCCCAGGTGGTCCAGTGATGTGGAGACATTCCAGCCCTCTGGAACAGTCACGTGTGGTTTGTGGACGGAAAGATCCAGCAGTGGTAGACACAATCACTCAAGCCAGAGCCCTAGAGCCACAGTGCTGCTATTGCGGCACATCATGATGCAGTAGACGGTAGTTCTTTGGGAAAGCATGACCTGATCATCAGGTTCCTGAAAGGTGCGAGGAGACTGAATCCTCCTCTGCCACACCTCATCCCCTCTTGGGACTTCTTTGTGGTACTTACAGCCCTACAGAGAGCGCCCTTTGAGCCCCTGCAGTCAGTTGAGCTTAAGATCCTGTCTCTCAAGACAACGCTCCTGACTGTGCACACGTCTATCAAGAAGGTGAGGTACCTGCATTTTTGGTCAGAGAAACGTGCCTGAAATTTGGACCGGTTCCCAAAGTTCCCACCACTCCTTTCCGGCACCAGGTGGTGAACTTGCAAGCACTGCCCTTGGAGGAGGCAGACCCAGCATTCGAGTCACTGTGTCCTGTGCATCTACGTGGACCGCATGCAGAGCTTCAGAAGCTCTTTGTCTGCTTTGGAGGTCAGCAGAAGGGAAAAGTTGTCCCCAAGCAGAGGTTGGCCCATTGGATAGTGGATGCCATCATCTTGGCGTACCAGTACCAAGACCAGCCATGCCCCATTGAGTGTTGTCACCTCTGGGGTGTTGCCTCTCCAGCAGAAATCTGCACATTTACATTTAGTGGAGAAGCTAAATCACTTTAAAACTTGAAACAGAAATGTATCATAATGGAGTGAGTTTGTGCTTAAAACAAGAAGAAAAATCTGCCAGTGGGGTCAGAAAAATAAACTTCCCTTTGAATTAAGATTATTTTTCTGACCCCATTGGCAGAACGCATTTTTCTGTAGACCATGACGTTTATTGTTTGATGTTTTTCAAATATCTACATTAAAAGTTTGTCTGTTGTTGACATGCCCAAACTCACAGCGAGAATCTTGTCCCCGATCTGCAGCCGTCCGTCTTTATGCGCGGCTCCGCCTTCGATGATCTTGGTGACATAGATGCTGTTGTCGCCCGGGACGTGCTGGTTCCCGACGCCGCCCGCAATGCTGAAGCCCAGACCTGCGGCACAGGAGAGCAGCCAATCAGATCAGCTAAAAACTTCAGCTTCGCACACCTGCTGCCCCTCACGCACCTTTAGGACCTTTGATGAGTTTCAGCTCTGTGATTTTCTCCGTGGACGGTTTGTGACGCAGCACGTAGAGTCGGACGATTGGCCCCGCCTCCTTCAGCGCCTCCACCGCAAAACTGTGAGTGACTTCGCGCACATCCACGTCATTCACGAAGAGAATGCTGTCATTCACCCTGAAAGACACAGTGAATCTCACCTGTACAGCCAATGCACCTCCACCCCAAAATTCCATTACAGCGAAACAAGATTGGTGCAGGATTTACTTTAAAACAATTTTCACTCATAAATTGCTAGTACACTTAATAAATTATTACAAACAAACAATTGGCAAGTAACAAGTGTGTGTGTGTGTGTGTGTGTCTCTGTGTGTGTGTGTGTGTGTGTGTGTGTGTGTGTTTTACCTCAGCCGGCAGTCCTGTGCAGCGGCTCCTCCTGGTATGATCTTAGTGATGAAGATACTGGGATCGTCTCCTATGTGAGGGTTATCAGTCCCACCGGCTATACTGAAGCCCAGACCAGAGTTACCCTAAACACACACACACACACTGATGTTCATGAAGAAGTGCTCTGATATGATCAAAGAGTTAAAAGCAAGAGACGTCTCAAACCCTCTCCAGTGTGATTTCCTCATATTCAACGTCTCCGTCCATCCCGTTCATCTGAGACAGAGAGAGAGAGACATTCAACCATCAGTATCTTCATTCACTGAGCTTCTAATGTCTATTCTGGTGTTATAATCAAATCGCTGACACGTGATCTGTGATGGACTCAAACTAATCTCAGAGCGATACAGTGACGCTCACAGGAACCACGAGTCCTTCATCACAAATGTTAAACTGAATATCCATAAGGCTGAAACTGATAAAACGTGTGAAAAAAAACTGGAGGGGGCGGGGCTTGATCTTATCCATGAGGATTGATTGGATGGTGAAAGTGTCTCTATATGAAACATAAGAATGGCTGGTGACATCAGATGCCAAGAGAGGAAGCAACTTATTCATTTGTGACCAAAGAATATGAAGATAATGTATGTATCTTTTTAAGTAATCAGAACAAGTGACTCTATTGTCTTCTGTTGAGCTGCTTTACAGAAACAATCTATACTGTATAAAGCGCTATAGAAATAAAGCTGATTTGAGCTTTCCAGGAATCAGCCTCTCACACACACACACACGCACACCATCTTCAAACCCCGTTAAAAACTCACAACCACTCTCCTAAACAACCTGAGAGATGGGCAGGGTAATTAACATACTGCTTATTTCTGTAACAGGGCTGAAGAACATTAATTAAAGCCACTTGATGAGTTCTGCTGTTACAGTGCTAGAGGGACTGTAGCAACACGGAGAGACAGACAGGACAGAGAGACAGACAGGACAGAGAGACAGAAAGGACAGAGAGACAGACAGGACAAAGAGACAGACATGACAGAGAGACAGACAGGACAGAGAGAGACAGACAGAACAGAGAGACGGACAGGACAGAGAGACAGACAGGACAGACAGACGGTCAGGACAGAGAGACAGAAAGGACAGAAAGATGGACAGGACAGAGAGACAGACATGACAGAGAGACAGACAGGACAGACAGACGGTCAGGACAGAGAGACAGACAGGACAGAAAGATGGACAGGACAGATAGACAGACATGACAGAGAGATAGACAGGACAGCGAGACGGACAGGACAGAGAGACAGACAAGACAGAGAGACAGACATGAGAGACAGACAGGACAGACAGACGGACAGGACAGAGAGACAGACAGGAAAGACAGACATACAGGACAGACAGACAGGACAGAGAGACAGACAGGACAGACAGACAGGACAGACAGACAGGAAAGAGAGACAGGACAGAGAGAGAGACAGGACAGACAGACGGTCAGAACAGAGAGACAGACATGACAGAGAGACAGACAGGACAGCGAGACGGACAGGACAGAGAGACAGACAAGACAGAGAGACAGACATGAGAGACAGACAGGATAGAGAGACAGACAGGAGAGACAGACAGGAAAGAGAGACAGACAGACAGACAGGATAGAGAGAAAGACAGGACAGAGAGACAGACAGGACAGACAGACAGGACAGACAGACAGGACAGACAGAGAGAGAGACAGACAGAAGAAGACAGAAGAACAACTTGGATTCGGGTAAAGACTATTTTTTACTAGAAAATACATTTTAAGACAAGAAAGAAGACTTGAACCTGTGGATTAGCATCCAGCTTCTGAGTCTCTACTCTAACAGCTAACTGGAGTTTTCCCTCCAAAACCTGAAAGGCTTTCTTAAAGGAACTACAGCTGAAAAACTTCTGATATTCAGTTCCTAAACAGAGAGATGAGCTTTATCTGGCAAAAATCTTAAACAAAAACTGTATATTTTGAATTTATTAGAGTAAAATCTCTCATTATTACAAGCTAAATGCTAAGTTAGCTGCAGTCCTGGCTCAGTGCCCAGCCCGATCACCATGGCAACCCCTGGCGCAGACAGAGTGCAGGGGGGAGGTGCTTTACCCCGAGAAGTGCAGAAGTGTATAGGCCAGAAAAAAACACAAAGAGAAAACTCTCAGAGACAACCCTGATCTTCTGTATGCGGACTATATTCAACTTAATGGGAGAAGAATCAAGAACAACCTTATCTTCTACACCACTTTGATAACTGCATGGAAATCAGCTATCTGTGAGGAATTCAAGAACATTTTTAAAGAAGGAATTGGTCGAGGTGGAAGAATCACCATTTGCAAAGATGAAATACTTGACACAGACAACCCAATTCTCACCATAACCTACTATACTTAAGGCACCTTCCTTCTGCAAGGCAATGAGGAAAGCCTTAACTCATTCGAGGAGATCTTCCCCCGGCTAAAGGTAGAGGAAGAGAGAGACGAGCCTCATGCAAACAGCACAGACTCTGAGGAGGAAGGCCCAGCGATTCTTTCACCTGCACCATCAGACCGGCGACTGAGAGACAGTTTAGCTCTGCTGGAACTGGACTTTGTAGAATTCAGAGAACACACTCAAGTCAAACTTTCAGACACATGCAACACAAACGGTTACATCCAAGAGCTCAAAGATGAGCTCAGACAGCTAAAGAAAGACACCAACTCCTCCATCACTGAACTCAACCGAGCTCTCAGAGAACTGCAAGGAGAAAACCAAACTCTCCGCGTACAGATGCACAAGCTAGAGGAGGACAACGAGAGAAAAGAAAAGAGCTTCTCCAGCTTCTCTGCAAGAAATGAGAGAGCAGTTACAGAAAAACACAGAAGACAACACACGTCACTACAGTACAGCTCCTACTACAGACTACAAAAACACAGACATTGAGCCTGCCACAAACACACAGACACCTGCAGAAACACAACCCTGCCCAGACACATCCCCCCGACCCCGATGAGGAATCAACCCTACATGCCCAGACACACCCCCCCAACCCCGATGAGGAGAGACATCAGCTGGACAAGCATCCCACATCATCCACCACATTCACACCCACCTATGGATCCCTACACACCTGTAAACCTGCAGTCACCAACTCCACGTTCACCTGCCGGCCATCAAGTCCCCATTAGGAAGAAGAAACCAACCCCCCCCACACACACACAGAGAAATCCCCCCACCCAAGAGCACAGAGCTACGCTGAAGCTTTAGCCCGGCCTCCCGCTCCACCCACCACCTCCACCTCCACACCTGCCAGCGAACTGAGCCAGATCAGAGAGATGCTACACACACTGTGCAACCAGCTCCTGAACAGATAAGAACACACACAGTTCTCTACTACAGTGGTACAGTGTTGCCTTTGCTTGCTCAGTTGGGGATATTCAAATTAATTAACCAATCATACCATTGATCAGCTCTACCAAACTTGGATGTCTTTTTTTCCAGTAATAAACAAACATTGTTAAGTTGTTTTGATTGATACTGTGAAGCAGCTTTGATACAATCTGTATTGTGAA
Source organism: Tiaroga cobitis (assembly GCA_030578255.1). Taxonomy (NCBI): domain Eukaryota; kingdom Metazoa; phylum Chordata; class Actinopteri; order Cypriniformes; family Leuciscidae; genus Tiaroga; species Tiaroga cobitis. The sequence goes on from CM060613.1 coordinate 76,832, forward strand.
AAGCGCTATATAAATATATTTGACTTGACTTGACTTGACTTGGTTCCCAAAGTAGGGGTCGCGACCCCCCGGGGGGGGCGTGAGACAGCGAGGGGGGGTCGCGAGATGATTTCCAAGGGACCGTTCGCTATTTATGGAAAGGTCCACCAGAGGAAAATAGGGGAGGGTCATGTCTTTTTATTCTTTGTTGAGGGGAGGGTCATTCAACTTTTTGTATCCATGAAAACAGCAAAATTTCAAATATTTTTTCCATGTAGCTTTATGTAGCTCTCTCGGTCTCGGTTCCCCATCGCTATCAGATGGGTCTCCCAACAAAAATCCAGTTTGGCGCTGTCTGACAGTGCGCACGCGCGCTTCAGTGCGCGCTCAGAAAAAGTACATCATGTACAGAACGCCAATGAAATGTTTACCTGGCATAGCTTTAAAGCACGATTAAATAATTAACTTTTGTGATTGCGAATAAGTGCAGTGTCCTGTGAGTGTAACTCTACCGCTGCATTAACATGTGATATGAATGTACGTTGAGTGTTTGAGTGTATTGGGACTGAAGCGCCAGAACTGCAGCTGATATAATGTGCGCTGTAGCACGATACTTCCATATTTTAGTTTCCATTCTTATTGTGTTTCCACAACAATGTTAGTGAGTAAATACTGAAATTGCCACCATAACAGTGGAGTGTGATGTGACGTAGGGCTATCACATTTTTAAATTACTATTAGTATTATTTGAAGTTAAAATAATAGGAAATACGCAGACCTACACCAAAAAACTATTTGAGGATAAATTCTTTAAAATTGGGCAATTCCAGCATTATGGACGTGACATTTGCAGTCAACACTTGAAATATAAATGATCAGAAAATGTATTTAATACTGAAACGTCTGTTTATATATCCATACCCCCTTAATAAAGGAGTCAAGACATTAGAAAAATATCAGTCTACACATGCGTTTTATATTTAATATGAGCAAAATACACATGTGACGTGACACAAAAAATCTTTAACTTTTATGTGGCAAAATATTTTTTAATAATTCTACGAATTACACTGAATTACACAAAACAAAAGTAGGCTAATAACCGGATGAAGAAGGGTCGGCCTCCACAAAACATAAAATATTCTTTATTTTATTTTATTTTTCGTGTTCGCATTTATGAGGAAAAAAACAATACGGATTAACCATTTTTTATTAATTATATCTTAATTTTAATTAATGTTTCATCAACCAATTGCCTGGATTTAATGAATAAGAAGTAAATATAGTAGAAAATAGATCATCATGACACGGAGTCGCCGGCGCGTGAACTGGACTCTTTCTCATGAACCGAAACTCAGCGTATAATGTAGCTACTTGCCTCACAGAATTGAAATATATAGAAAGCTTGATGTCAACTTTTAAACAGAACATTTAAAAACGAAAAACAGACTGCTCTCTGCTTATGTAATCCGTATGAAATCTGCATTTCTCTCTGGCGCGTTACTGTGAAGATGGTGAGTCAGCATCGTCAACTTCATCTTGAAGCCGACACACTGACACAGAAAAACATTGTTTATTAATAAACAATTAATATCTCTCCTTGCATAGACATATTCATTATCATTACTTTTGCCGGTTCTTTGTGGCAGCTTTTAGATACTTTATTGGGAGCGCCAACCTTGTTACATGAACGCGTCACCGCTGCATCAGCACCGAAAACATGATTTTTCTTTTTGTTAAATCTAAAATAAAAAAATCATGATACGAACCGAGTTGTAGGTTTGGTCTATCGTTACAGCCTTAGTAAAACGAGAAAGTAGGAGTTTAGTCGTTTGTCATGGTTGTAAAAAAAACAATGGCTAACTGAACATCTTTGCCAAGCGCAAACCAGTAGCAGTCAATAAATTATCGGGGAGGGGACTAATGCGGTCAAAACTAGCCTACTTTAGCCGTGCGTTTCCCTGAAAATAATTGCACACCTTATAACGTTCTTAACCAATCAGAATCAAGCATTCAACAGCCCTGTAGTATAATATAAAATAATATAATGGTTGTTTTGACTGTTGTGTTCTTTTGTGTTGTTAGTATGCCTATTAGTGCGTGTGCACAGTTTCACGCAATGTTTGTATACTTTAACCACCTCCGAGGATAGTAGGGGTCGCGAGTCACTCGAACCTTTATTTTGAGGGTCGTGGGCTGAAAAGTTTGGGAACCCCTGCTCTACTAGAAAAAAAAAAAGAAAAAAAAAGTTTATGAATACATATATATAGTGTATATAGTGTATATGTCTGTATATGTACGGCATGTGTGTATATGTGTGTGTATGTATATTTGTGCGTATGTATGTATGTGTATGTATGTATGTAAATATATACGTATATATAATTTTGCACTAATGTAAATTGTTTGCCATGTATATTTTCACAGGTAACCTACTTCAAATTATCTTCTCTCTGTCTCACCAAATAGATTTATCTTTTAGAATACGAATGTGTTCGTTTCAAATAAGTTGCTGGAATATTCAGGGTCTTCACTCTTCAACGTTAGGTTCTAAAAGTACAGACCCAGAATTTCTAAAACATATAGAAGATGTTGACATCATAATCCTCACTGAAACCTGGTGTCGAAATGATGCGCTTACCTACTGTCCCTCAGGCTACTACGAAGTGATTGTCCCCTCAGTCAAAATAAGTACAGTCCACCGTGGACGAGACTCGGGAGGAGTTCTGGTGTGGTACAGGGAGAATCTGGCCAAACACATTTCAACTATCTCAGTTGGAAAATTTCATTGCTGGTTAAAAATAAACCAAATTGGCATTTCTACTAGAGAAACATATCTCTGTGCCATCTACATTCCCCCTGCAGAATCCCCTTACCATAAGGAGGAATACCTCAACAACATCTACACAGAAATCAGCCATTTCCAGGCCCAGGGAAACGTGCTGCTGTGTGGAGACTTCAACGCAAGAACTGGATCTGAACCTGATGACATAGATCCAAAGGGTAATGAATGTCTTTGGCCAAAGCCCCCCGAGTATCACAGGAAAACTCCCACGAGAAACAACCTAGAGCAGACAGTACATAAAACTGGTAGAGAGCTGGTGCAGCTCTGCCGAGCCTCAGGCCTGTACATACTGAACGGCAGGATCCGAGGGGACTCTTTAGGGAGGTTCACGTGTTGTTCAGGTCTTGGAGCTAGTGTAGTAGACTACGCCATCACTGACATGGACCCATCCTCCTTCAATGCATTCACTGTAAAACAGCAAACTCCGCTTTCCGACCATAACCAAACTAACATTTATATCAAAACACATCACATACCAGAACAAAACAGACTGGAAACCTGCCGAATGTATCAGGTCCAGCAGAGGTACAGATGGGCTCCGGACAGCGCAGACAAGTTTGTCCAAGCCCTCAGTTCTGAATAACTACAAAATCAAATAAATACATTTATTACTAAGAAATTCGAAACAACTAAAGATGGTGTTAATTCGGCTACAAATGAAATCAATAACATATTTAATAAAGGAGCACAGAAAAGCGAATTGAAAAAGAAAGGCAAAAAATACACAAAAAATTCTCCAAAAGACGAAAAATGGTTTGACTCAGACTGCAAAACATTGAGAAAACAACTTAGAAAATTATCAAATCTGAAACATAAAGAACCAAACAACACTGACTTAAGAACTGAATACTTTTCAAAACTAAAAATATATAAAGACACAATTAGAGTGAAGAAGCAAAACCATCTGACCAAAAGTATACAAGAATTAGAACACTCAATAAATCAGAATCAGTTCTGGGATATGTGGAATAATCTGAGCACCGCTAAACCACAAGACCTACCAATACAAGATGGAGAAATATGGACAAATCATTTTGAAAACTTATACAAAGAAATCCCATCAAAACAACTCAATGACAATTATAATCTGATCAAACAAAATCTACAAACTTATGAAGAGACAATTAAAAATAATCAAAATCCACTTGACTTCCCAATTACACATGAAGAATTGGCAAACAAACTCAAAAGCCAAAAAGGAAATAAATCTTGTGGTCCTGACAGCATTCTGGGAGAGATGCTGAAACACAGCGGAGCTGCAGGCGGCGCTGCTCAAACTGTTCAACATCGTACTCCGTTCAGGCTGTTTTCCTGACATCTGGAGCCAAGGACTTATTACCCCAATTCACAAGAGTGGAAATATATTGGACCCTAATAATTTCAGAGGCATTTGTGTGAGCAGTAATCTGGGGAAGTTATTTAGCAGTATTTTAAACAATAGAATTGTAAGCTTCCTTAACGAACACAATGTCCTGAGCTCGAGTCAGATTGGCTTCGTTCCAAACCACAGAACTACTGACCACATTTACACCCTACACACCCTAATCAATAAACACGTAAAACAGACCAAAAACGGAAAAATATTTGCATGCTTTGTCAACTTCAAAAAAGCATTTGATTCTATTTGGCACAACGGATTATATTACAAACTTTTACAAAGTGGTGTAGGGGGTAAAGTATGGAAGTAAAGTAATGTCAAATGTTTTTGAAACAAAAAGCATGTTGAATTGCACCAATTGAAAAAAAAATATGCATTGCGTTAACCATGCTTGTATTTTAATCCATTGTATTTTTAAGGCTTGCATTTTTATAGGCTGAAATTCAACATGGTTGAATATTTAAGCTGTGAATATTTCAATTAAAAACATTTCAAACACATTTTCAATATTAAAAATTCAATAACCCATATTCACCTTTCATATTTCACTTCCAACATTTTCAAACGGTTTAAAAATACAACCTATAATATTCAACAGGCAATTTTATTTCGCCTTGAAAATTCGCTTCCACAAATTCAGTGGTTCAAATTCGACAGTAAATTCAACGTCGACATCCAGGAACTGCAGGAAAAGCAGTAGATTACCGATCATAATCTCCATCTGCTGTAGTCGGCTTTACCAGCAGGGGGCGCACGCGCGTGTTGACAAGCACCAAAGCAACAGGAGAGGCCTTCACAAAACGTCATTTGCTGAAATGGACAGAGCGATGAGTACGAGTTATATTTTATGTGTGTGGAAAAGGTTGATTAAGACACAAAACACACGAGCGTTTACTCAAGTGTCTAATGAGACTTATTTTTACCCCCGTGCAAAGTAAGGTGATTTGTCCACTGCAAAACTAAATTCTCTCGCCGTTGGCATTGATATTAAGTTTTAGTAAAACAACTGTAATACACTGAGAGGGAATTGTTTGTTTTAGTCACTATGACGGAATACTAAATTGATGGCTGGGTTTTACATGATGGCAAAGGCAATTTTATTTAAATATAGCATCATTAAATACAACCAAATTACAATTATAAATTAAATTCAGCAATTATAAATTAAAAATTACATCTCTAGCATGATATCTGTTAATCTCTGTGTTATAACGTGAATTGTCTCCGCTATTATCCAGGGCTGCGTACAGTAGGGGTATTTGTCATCTTATTTTATATCTTTTTGTCCATTTGGAGCGCGCGTCACGTCACCTATTAGCGTCGCGCCTGCCACAAGATCTCTCACTGTTTACATGAACCAGACACTCCGATGAGAGCACATAAAGTGCAATCCATCTCTACCATTTTTTCATCTTATCGTATATTTTATTCGCTCCTTTGCCCGTATTGGAGCGCGTCTCATGGCTCTTACTAGCGTCGGGCCAGCCACACGATCTCTCACTGTTTTAATCTACCAGACACTCCGATTGATGCACGAAAACACAAAGCCAATGTAATCCTGCTCTTAGTTACCCTTCTGCCATCTTATCTTATATTTTATTTGCTCGTTTGTCCTATAGAGCGCGTTTCTTGGCGCGCCAGCCACAAGATCTCTCCCTATTACAGTTGCCTGATTCTCCGATTGACATTCTGAAGGAGAATGATTTTGACCACTCCATTACGTTTTATTTTTTATAAAGCCTTTCTTTAAAGTGAATTTCGTTTTTGATAAATTGTATCTTAATTTCAATCAATGTTTGATCAACCAATTCCCTGGATTTAAGAAGCAAAGCAGACATATAGGCATAGCAATAAAATCATGAAATTTTTGCATTGCACATTTCTCACAGGCATGATAAATACATCAAGGTAGAAATGTCTATCCTACTTTTAAACGAAACAATTCAAAACGAAAATAAATAGACTACTCTCAATGTAATCCATATGAAATGAGCATTTCTCTCGGCGCGTTCACTACTGCGAAGATGGCTCCAATACGACGCGCGCTCCATTATGGACAAAAAGAGCGAATAAAATAAGATGACAAATAGATAGGCTACATAAGAGCAGGTCAGGATTGCACTGTCTGTTTGCACATGTGCATCAATCGGAGTGTCTGGTAGATTAAAACAGTGAGAGATCGTGTGGCTGGCCCGACGCTAGTAAGAGCCACGAGACGCGCTCCAATACGGGCAAAGGAGCGAATAAAATATACGATAAGATGAAAAAATGGTAATTAAGAGATGGATTGCACTTTATGTGCTCTCATCGGAGTGTCTGGTTCATGTAAACAGTGAGAGATCTTGTGGCAGGCGCGACGCTAATAGGTGACGTGACGCGCGCTCCAAATGGACAAAAAGATATAAAATAAGATGACAAATACCCCTACTGTACGCAGCCCTGGATAATGGCGGAGACAATTCACGTTATAACACAGAGATGACCAGATATCATGGTAGAGATGTAATTTTTAATTGCTGAATTTAATTTATAATTGTAATTGGGTTGTATTTAATGATGCTATATTTAAATAAAATTGCCTTTGCCATCATGTAAAACCCAGCCATCAATTTAGTATTCCGTCATAGTGACTAAAACAAACAATTCACTCTGTCTCAGTGTATTACAGTTGTTTTACTAAAACTTAATATCAATGCCAACGGCGAGAGAATTTAGTTTTGCAGTGGACAAATCACCTTACTTTGCACGGGGGTAAAAATAAGTCTCATAAGACACTTGAGTAAACGCTCGTGTGTTTTGTGTCTTAATCAACCTTTTCCATACACATATAAATTATAACTCGTACTCATCGCTCTGTCCATTTCAGCAAATGACGTTTTGTGAAGGCCTCTCCTGTTGCTTTGGTGCTTGTCAACACGCGCGTGCACCCCCTGCTGGTAAAGCCGACTACAGCAGATTGAGATTATGATCGGTAATCTACTGCTTTTCTTGCAGTTCCTGGATGTCGACGTTGAATTTACTGTCGAATTTGAACCACTGAATTTGTGGAAGCGAATTTTCAAGGCGAAATAAAATGGACCGAAATTTGCCTGTTGAATATTATAGGTTGTATTTTTAAACAGTTTGAAAATGTTGGAAGTGAAATATGAAAGGTGAATATGGATTATTGAAATTTTAATATTGAAAATGTGTTTGAAATGTTTTTAATTGAAATATTCACAGCTTAAATATTCAACCATGTTGAATTTCAGCCCATAAAAATGCAAGCCTTAAAAATACAATGGATTAAAATGCAAGCATGGTTAACGCAATGCATATTTTTTTTCAATTGGTGCAATTCAACATGCTTTTTGTTTCAAAAACATTTGAGATTATTTTACTTCCATAGTAAAGTCTATGACATCATAAAATCAATGTTTTCGAACAACAAATGTGCAATACGAATTGGCAACAAACATACCAAATTCTTCACCCAGAAAAGAGGAGTGCGGCAGGGCTATAGCCTGAGTGTGTTCTGAGCAATCTACAGGCCCTGGACTCACTCTACAGGACAGGAGCATCAAGCTCCTGCTGTACGCAGACGACCTGGTGCTGCTGTCACCCTGTGTGTGTGTGTGTGTGTGTGTGTGTGTGTGTGTGTGTGTGTGTGTGTGTGTGTGTGTGTGTGTGTGTGTGTGTGAGAGACCCACTGCACAGGGACTACAGCAGCACCTGGACCTGCTGCACAACTACTGCCAGAACTGGGCGCTGGCAGTCAACCTCACAAAGACCAACATTATGGTCTTTCAGAAGAAGCCCAGATGTCAGGAACACAGATACCAGTTCAGTCTAGGCAGCACCGGCCTAGAGCACACGATGCAGTACACTTACCTCGGCCTGGTCATCACTGCACACACACACACTTACCTCGGCCTGGTCATCACTGCACACACACACACTTACCTCGGCCTGGTCATCACTGCAGCGGGGAGTTTCAGTATGGCAGTGAATGCTCTTAAAGATAAAGCTTGCAGAGCTCTATACGCCATTAAACGGTAATTCCAAAACACTGAATTACCGATTCCAATCTGGTGTAAAATCTTTGATAGTGTGATTCAGCCCATTGCGCTGTATGGAAGTGAGGTTTGGGGTCCACTCAGTGATCAGAGCTACACTAGATGGGACAGACATCCAACAGAAGCGCTACACACAGAATTCTGCAAAATGATACTAAAACTACAAAGGAAAACACCCAATAATGCGTGTAGGGCAGAATTAGGCCGATTCCCATTGATTATCAATATGCAAAAAGGATCCCTTAAATTCTGGATGCATCTAAAATCAAGTCCCACAGAATCGCTACATTTCAAAGCATTACAAACCCAAGAACTGAACCCCGAAAAGAGTCTCCTCAGTCAGCTGGTCCTGAGACTTACTAACCCGACTAACCCTACTAACACTAACCAGTCTCAGACCAGCACTGCTCCTCACACACACATCAGAATAAACCAAATTACCAAATAGTCTAAAAATACATATCTGGAAAATTGGGATCAGGAAACCAAAACACAAAGTAAATTACAATTCTATCGAAATCAGAAATCAAATTATGAAATGGAGGAATATCTCCAGAGTGTGAGAGACACAAAGCAGAGACGGATCCTGAGCAAGTACAGGCTGAGTGAACACAGTCTAGCCATCGAGACCGGCAGACACAGAAAGAGCTGGTTACCCCGAGAGCAAAGGGTGTGTGTTCAGTATAGGACAGGAGAGATTGAGACAGAGACACACTTCCTCCTCCACTGTCACAGATACAGCTCGATTAGAGACCTCTACTTCAATAAACTTAATAACCTAATACAGAACTTTACAGCCATGACTGAAGTAGAAAAGACAAAGATCTTACTAGGAGAGGGACAGACCGCAGCACTGGCTGCCCGATACGTGTGTGTGCCACAGCCTGAGAGACAGAAGGTGAATGTGTGTGTGTGTGTGTGTGTGTGTGTGTGTGTGTATGTATTGTTGATATATTGTTGATTACCTACAAAGCACTAAATGGTTTAGCTCCGCAGTACTTGAGCGAGCTCTTAACGCATTATAGTCCTTCACGTCTATTGCGATCTCAAAATTCCGGCCAGTTGATAATACCTAGAATATCTAAATCGACTGCAGGCGGTAGATCCTTTTCCTATTTAGCACCAAAACTTTGGAACAGTCTTCCTACCATTGTCCGGGAAGCAAACACACTCTGTCAGTTCAAAGCTAGACTAAAAACACATCTCTTTGACCTAGCATACACATAACACACTATAGACTTCTATAAATTCAATGTTAGGCTGCATAGATTAGGTCAGCCGGAACTGGGAACAATTCCCTTAAATCTTGATGTACTCGCTACATCATAAGAAGAATGGCATCTACGCTAATATTAGTTTCTTTGTTTATCCCGAGGTTTTCCCGCAGCCTGCCGGATCCAGGCCGTGTCCAGATCTGACGAAGGAGATCCGCCTGGACCCGATGACAATGCAGTGCTGAAGTGTCCACTATCCTCTCCCTATGGAGGATCCCTTTCCCACTCTACAGATGAAGCGTTGTGAATTCTGGCTCGCGTACCCCGAAGTGATAAAATAAAACAAATTCTGTATCAAAATTTATAGGCAAGAAAAGTAGTTTGTTTAGGCTGGGTTGTATGAATTATAAACCTGCGCACATATTTTAAAAGCACATAACTATAGAATCAATTCTGAATGAGCATGTGAACGCCGTCAGCGTTAATCACAGGTTCGCGTTTAAAAGTCTGATCATTTCGACGGAGGTGAATCAATCAAAGTTAACTTTAGCTGGAAATAACATTATTCAAGAACCGCTATAATGCCAAAACAATCTGTTACCTTAAATTATGTTTATCTCTGTAAAGCTGCTTTGAAACAATCCATTGTTAAAAGCGCTATATAAATGAAGATGAATTGACTTGACTTGACTATGTGTGTGACCTCAGTATGTTTCCCTAATGTCCACCACAGTGACCCTCAGTAATGTGTGTATATGTAGAAATATATATATATATATATATATATATATATATATATATATATACATATATATGTTAAAACACTGTGGTATCAAATGTTCACAGAAATTATAATCTGTTACACTGTTATTTTTGCAATTCATTTAATTTGTACATTTCAATTTAAGTTGTTATAATACTTTGTTATTATTGATGTCTTCACTATTATACTATGTGCTACAAGCTTTGGCAATATTGTAATATGTACAGTCATGCCAATAAAGCAATTTGAATTGAATTGAATTGACAGACAGGACAGAGAGACAGACAGACAGACAGGACAGAGAGACAGACAGGACAGACAGAGAGACAGACAGGACAGACAGAGAGACAGACAGGACAGAAAGACAGACAGGAGAGACAGACAGACAGGACAGAGAGACAGACAGACAGACAGGAAAGAGAGACAGACAGACAG